>JABASI010000247.1:0-46357 GCA_019776505.1 Tomocerus nigrus
TGTCCTCCATTCTAACAGGCTTTCAGCTTAAAACAACTACCTATTTTTCTAGCACTCTCTATACACAACATCATATTATATGTAGTATCTCCTACGATAATATTTATTATACAAGCCCTTGTTATGTCTTTAATATAGTGATATAAGCTTTTCTTTTCTAAAGAGAGTGGCTTTTCGTTGATAAAGGTAGTAGGAGAAAGAGAGAGAGAGCAGGTATCAAGATTCCAGAAATTTGCTCGCCATTCCCCAACTTCCCCACTTTAGAACGTGCTAAGCTTCTGTCGTGATTATTGCTCCGTTTTCCTGTACAATATAACATTTGGATTTCCTATGTGGTTTTCGTTGGTAGTTATCAGAGGAACGCCTCCACAAAATAAATTCTTCTTGTCGGAATAGACGCCAAGAGAAGCCATAAGGTTTTCTAATATATAAAAGCCAAAACCAAAATCACCATTTATGGCTCTCTTTCTCTTGCCAATGCAATCCAGAGCCAAATTGCTCCCTCCCAAACCTTCACTTAATATTTTCCCTGTATTTAAAAACAAGTACGTGCCTGGTCAGAGTAAAGCAATTAATTCTTCTCTAATGTTCAACTATAGATAAAGATAATGATAATGAGTAATTAAATAAGTCAGGGAAATGTACGCACATAAAACTAGCCCCTTTAAAAAAACATTCTGACTCTTCTTTCGTTTTCACTTCTAGTACACATACTCTATATCAGATTTGAACAACTATAGTAGTATTTACTCTATATACTCAAACACTGATTTAGATAAGGACACTTCTGCTCTACATTCTACAGACATAAACTATTTACTAAATAAACAGTATGTGAACAGAAAGACTGAATCCTATACATACAGAAAAAAGTAACACTTATACTATTACTATACTTCAGAAATTGAGTAGTTAAACAAGATATTATTGCTGTTATAGTTTTTTACTCATAGATATACACAAGAGATAGCATGCATAGCCATAATAGCACTTTCACTCCTCGTACTTTCACTACTTCCTCTCCCTTAACTTGGATTTTATTTCCTTAGTTTTCCTACATTTCCTTTTTTATACTTTCAACTTCTACTATTATCCAAGTAAATATTAGCTACCTAGTTTTCTCTCTCTTCCTTTTTCTCCCTACTTAACCTGCACTTGCACACCCACGACAGTTGCATGCAGCAGAGACGGATTTATTTAGTATCTGCGATGAGAGATAAAAAAAAAGTTTCCCCAACAAACCTCAACTGACGATGAGCTAACTAGGATAATTGTGAGCCGAACTGCAAACAACAGAGCAGGTTATTTCGCGACTTTCTTTTACGCTCCATTCTCTACTCTTGTTTGACTACATGGCCAAACATGATTGCATACTGTTTTTGTTTCTTTAGACCCCTCCTTACTTCTGTCGGCCTTTATTAAACGGATAAGTCTGCTCTAGTATTACTTGATTGTATTTTTAGATAGTTAACTTAAGACATGACTTACAATCACAAATACAGGACAGCCATAACATCCTACCGTCAACTAAGTAAATAGTTAGGTAGCTACTTGCTACAATCACTAACTACGACTACTACACTGTAGACAGGAGATAACAAGATAACTACTAACGTAAGTATAAATAGGATTCAATGAATTGGGAAACAATTTCTTTCACTGTTTACTTTCTTCGTCACCACTAAAGAAAAGGTAAGTTAAAACATTGGATAATGTGTATAGAGGGAAAAGTGTCAGTTAAATATTTAACTGATAGTATTATTATCGATATTTGCATTGTACCATTTTATTTTATCATCACCCTTACTTTACTATAACTACTAAATTACCTAACTGTTAACTATTAGTCCACTATATAATTATTACTAACTACAATTAAAATTATTTGGTTTTCAATTATATTTTTAATTTTTCTACAGATATAATACTGTGCATTCACACGATTACGTAACTGCGATACGTAACTTTCAGCGATCTGAATGTACTATATAGATTTATTTTACAGGTAGACTTATATAATCTATAGTCGCATAACTATTTAATCACAAAGTTATGTTGACTGTATGAAATATTATAAGCTAGGAAAACTAAAACTTCAAACTTTCTCATACTTTACATAATCTTTACGTTGTATTTCGTAATTTGCAGTCTGTTCTCTGTTGACAGAACAGAAAATACCAAAGAAAGTAAAACAGTAAGTAATTCTATGTAAATGTAAAGCCAGCAGTGTTTACTAAAGACTCATGTTCCTAGATATGTATTACTTATGTAACTGTCCTAGCGCTAGCCCTGTCCATCTACTGATGTCATAAAAAGACGTCATCCCATTGATTGAATGAATGAAAGGCAAAGGTAAACATGAGGTAATATGAGAAAAGTGTCGCGTAGTGGAGTAGAGCCGGACATGTAGCAACGTAACAGATAAATCAAATAAATATTTAAGTATATCCAGCCAGAGGAGGAGGAGGAGGGAGGGAGAAATAAAGTTGGTCTTACCAAAGACATCGATTTGTACAGTGGCTGGAGGGCCAAAGCCGGCCTCGTTTACAGCCTCACAACTAAAATTCGCCCGCGTCTCTAATGAGACGGGAGAAATGGTCCAGTTAAAGGAGCGTATCTCGGATTGCACATGAGTTCCTCTCATCCAGCGATAAATTTTTGCCGTAGGGCGACCCAGTTCATCCACAATGCAATTCATGGTTAACGCTTGCCCTTTTACAACGAGGAGGGGATTAAAGTCGAGTCGTGCAGCTCCTGGCGGGTCTGAAAACAAGGAAACCGAAAAAAGATCAAATATCACCACTTCCACAATTGTATAATAGGGTAAACATGAAAAATTTGTGATCTGGGAATTTTTATTGGCTTTTTAAGTGTCAAATGAGATGAGTTTAGGCGATGGACTTACAATGAACGTGTAGCTCAGCAGGTGCAGAATGAGGACCCCATCCCGCCTCGTTATTCCCCTGACAGGTGTAATTCCCTTGGAAAGTTCGACCGACAGCCTCAAGCATGAGTTTACTCGGATCGATGTCACACAAGTCGTTCCGAAGCGAATCTTCATTTCCTCCCGATGATATTGTAGAATTTGGACATTCGGGAAGTTGTTTGAGTAACTCACCTTCCAAATACCATTTCACAGAGTCTAGAACAGCTGGATTACCTGACTCCACGTCACATGTTAATGTCACATTCCGAGAGTCTTGTTCTTTGACAGGGAGTGAAGGATCCATTGACAATTTTACCCGCGGTTTATCTGCAAGCACAAGAAGTCACAAACACAAAAGTTAAAATGAGGTCAGCTCACTAAATTCACTCTACTGTGTAATATTCTTTCACTGTTCTACTATTTTATACTTCCCATAATATCGCCTCCACAAAACTTGCCAGAAAGAACCTCAACAACATAAAGCTCCATTTCCACCAACTCTCATGAAACTTACCTTTTAGGTACTTCTTCTTCCTTTGTCTATCTTTCATATATTATTATTATTGTGCTTAATATTAGATCTATGGTTCGGATGTAACATAAATATCAATTCTACATTTCCCTCTGGCATGACCTATCATATTTCAACATTTTCTTGTACTCTGTGTCTGTATTGTTTACAAAACTCCCTTAAGGCATCAACTGACCTGATCTGACCTACATTTTACATTTTCAATAGATAAAAAAAGTCCCATGTCAAGACGCCTCTTCTACGCTACATACATACATACATAAACATAAAACTTCACTTTCTTACACAGAATACATTCTTTTCACTATCCCTGGGACTTTGCCAAAAGGAAAAGAGGAACACTTAATACAAATTGAAAAAGTTCAAACTTAGTTTTTAACTCACACCGTTTATGTTGATGCAAGTGATTTTTCATATATCATTTTAACTTACATCAAAGGAACTTTCGATTCTGCTTACAGCTTTTCACCCTTCTCACTCATCCTCAAAACTCAAAGTAAACTATGAATATGACATTCAACAATTTTCCCTGGTTAAGTATCAAATAAATATATAGGTACTGTAGGATCCTTCTAGTCAAAAAATATAATAACAAAAGTATCTCTTCACTTACATAAAACGTTAACGTATGCAACAGAATCCGATTGTGTAGCTCCGATCACATTTTGAACAACACAGGAATAAACTCCGAGATCGTCCCTCGACGAATTTTTGATGATGAGGGATGGTTCCTGTGGTGTTCCTCCTTCATATGCTATTGTGTCACTCACATCTATCAGCTCACTGTTTCGGTACCTGAAAATGAAGAAATTTAGAATAAAACTTTTGCAAAATTGGAGAAACAAATGTCGTTTACATAAAAATGCGATTGTGGCGGATAATATATCTTCAATCGGAGATGAAACAAAAAGTATGAAACCAATTGTAAATCTGAAAGGTAGCTAATTGAATATTTTCCGGATACCTAAAGAATCAAAGATATTTACACAGATTATAATATTATTATCATTAATGCCAGTAATTTTAGGAGTGTACCTTAACCTAACCTTGAGCAGGGTAGGTAGGTCATTTGGTACATTAAAAAACTTTCCTGCAATCTACAGAAGAGTATCAATGTGAATTTAGAAGGATGGCTATAAGAAAAACGTTATAGATAAGTTGATGGCTACTTTACTATGTATCCGATGTAGGAAGGAAGTGATGCATAAAGAAATTATACGAGATTCGATTGGAGAAAACATGATGATGGGAAGTGAACAACCGATAATCATCCCCGTCAATCAGCCAACAGGAGGGGGAAAAGTCTGAAATCAAGTTCTTTACTAAACTTAAGCCCAATAAAGATTACCTCCGTGTTATTTTCAAAAGGGAGCAAAAAAACAATTGCTGAATCATTTCCTTCTCCACTTAATATCTAATGTTCCTATCTGCAAAAAAGTAAACAACTTTCCCTACATTTAGAGAGTCTAACTTAACGCTAACATAATTTTATAAGCTATAAGGTTGGGGGTCAAAACATAAATTACAAATGATCCATACGTTTCTTTTTTACTATATATAATCATTGCGTCTACGTAGAAAAAAGAAATAGCCTCCTAAACATTTTCTATTCATAAATAAGAGACATAAACATGTAAGATAGGTACATAGCATAGTAGTAAACATCTTTCTCCAAGATTCTACTTTCTCCTTATTGCGTACACATTTTGAAACAGTGAACTACAGTATAGGATAGTGTACTGTGATATTTTAGTAAAGTGTAAAAGTATAGTACTAGTATTTATTTGGCTCTTCCATAAAGTAACTGTTGTCGTGTCTATAGTAAAGGAATGATGAGATATCGATCCGAGACGGCGGGTCACAGCGGGGTGTCTTCTCAGGATGATCCTTGTCACGAGTGATGGATGGACCGGTTTACGCCCCGGCTCAACCAACCAAATACAACTGTTCTGTCATAGCCGACTTAGTATAATAATAGTAAGTAAGTAGTCAGAGAATGAGTGCTAGTATAAGTAGACTAGGAAAATACGCTACTACTATTTATACTAGTAGCTAGCTAGGTACTTATTTCAATTGCTTAAGCAAAGCCAAGAGACTCTAACTGATGAAGACTCCTGGTCTGTGTATCTCCATCTCGACCCTGCATGACTTTCTCTCATGATATCTCCTGCTCGAGACGACCAATTTCATCCGAGCCAAACAAACGAAACTAACGACAAAATGCGAAAATACAGTAAACAAACTGAAATCAACCCTCAGACAGAACAGAAACTCAACTCCTTTCTTCTCTCTTGTTTACTGTTTACAGAATTTGAGTCAAATAATGAGACTGTGTGTACGGACGGAGTAGTAACTAGAAAGAGCTGCGTTGTTTTGCAACAGTAGTCAGATAAAATAGTCGATACATGGCTATCACATGTGAGCAGCTCTATAATCCAACGGAAAAAGTAGACCACTGCATTAATATTTTCCCAAAGGATCAACATTCAATTCAATGCTCGCTAATGTATTACAAAAAACAATCCTACCTAACCTACATCAAGGCGAAAGGGATAAAAGAATTTTCCTGTCGACTTACACCACATAGAGAAATGCTAGCGAGTATAGTAAGGAGATATGAAGAAGACAAAGTCAAAATTGACTTTCTCGAATCAAATCTCTTTTGGCAATGTACCATTGACCGAAATTTCTCACTTGTTCGCCTTTCATCTGAAAATATTGCGAACATTTCACAGGCGACTGACAAACGTCTTACTTCCCTTTGCCTAAAACTCAACCGAGAAGATAAAACCAGAAAGTGTCAACTTTGACTTGACCATAGAGCCCAAGGAACTATTTCTCAGTTTCATTTCATAATATCCTTCGCCAATCTTAAATGTTCTGTCTTTAACTCGGTTTCTTATGAGGACATTGGATTTTTTTAACTTACAGTTGTACCTATCTGCACCGAATAGCAACATATTAGAGAATGTGTCCTCTAATATTAGAAGATGACTATTGATGACAGATCCCGTATAAAAATCTTGAATACTATATACATATGTATGTGCAGATAATACAGAATGTAGTACAACACTTGACAGGAATGGAGCGGACAATAAGAAATGGCGATGATAAATAACCTCCGCTTATATATCTGCAGTTATAACAATTTCAGCTCTCTTAATAGAAATACTATTGTCCTCTTATGTAGCCAAGCATCGTCAGTGTGTCCTCAACAACGTCATGTTCCGTCCTCCCCGAAAATTATTTGCAATTGACATGCAATCTTCTTCCCACGCCCCGTTAGCCATTTTTCTATAGCTTTTCCCTTTTTTGGCTGCCTGAGCATCTTTCTTATTATTATTTTTCTACATGAGAAAACCAAGGGAGAACGGTAGGCCAAGTCCATCCAGACATGCAACCATCCATACAATATCCTCCTAGTACTAGATTCTACTTATAAACTATCATATTATAAAGGAACCATACAATATTTTCTTATTAGGTGACCCAAGAGGAAGAAGAAGAGCCTTATCATTTTGACGATTATGGATTTCCATTGTATGTTTATCGTACTAAACATAATGTAAGAAGTTATGCGGTGGCCAACTTTTTACCTATACTTATAGGTAACCCCTGTTATTACAAAGCTATTCTGAGGTAGGTAATACATATAAAAAGTACATTTCTCCAAAATATTCCATCATTAATGCATGCACATAATAGTACCTTAAATATGAAAGGAAGATCATTATGCAATATCTACGATCAGTTATCCAAGAATCTCCTATCTTCTTCAACTTTATGAAATCAAGTACAAGATATGAATGTCAAAAGGCAGAGCAAAAGAAGACGAAGAAAAAAATAGGAAATCTGTGGCTGGCATGGGCATGAGATGGTCATATGCAACACAACACTAACACATAATGTGACATTGGCCATGTCGTTCAATATCAATATTCGTATGTCGAAAGACGGATTGCTCAAGCCAAGTCGCGTGGCTGACACGGTCCAGGAAACCCTTTTATTCCGTCACATCAACATAACGTGGCGTCATCTCACTCACTCAAAAGTCTTAGTAGCAAACGACTAAGTATAATCTTGTGTAATGCAATGTTTAGCTTCTGCATTGGATTTTATATTGGATTGCATCCTCATCCTTTTCCCCTCCTTTCCAAACTCCATCCTATTAGGCCCTAACACATGCTACATCAAGAATAGAAAGCATAAAAATGCTCTTGATTGAATCTGACTGCACAAATAAGGTTCATATAGCCATATAAACTATAATAATATGGCTTAGTAGTATAGTAACCCTTTTTCAATGCCTCTACTTTCACTGATGATTTATGATTATTACTTCTTCTACTAAGGGGATAGTGTCAACGTCGATTGTGTCAACAGAACAGAATCCAACACAAAGAAAAAAAGGAACAGTAGACTAAGATATATCAGACTCAATCTATATTCTATCAGAAAAGAGAGAAATATTCGAATACACAGAAGCTACATTAGTGTTTCACATCCATATCAAAACAGAAGGTATAAAAAATCATGACGCACTTACAGAACACGAACGACACATATATGAGGATTACTATAAAGTAATAAGGCTATTTGGTGACAAGTAGCCAGAATTCAATGTAAAGCACTACAAACTAAAATTCTCTCTTCTACTACGTGACAATCCTATTATCTCTATATGCATCACACTTTGCAAAGAAAGTGATGACATTCATTCCCGACTTATATGGAAAATGGATAAAAGGGGCTAGATTTCTATCATCTTCAATTTCCCTCTCATACAAGATGCAAAGATGAAATTCGACTGAAAATACAATTAATGTACTAAACCAAGGCCTTTTTCATTATACACACAAATACAAATCTATGTAATGCAGTTCTATTGCATCCTATCATATCAAATCAAGGTCTTTCTCAGCTCAAAAATTAATGTCCTACATAATCCCATGGCTTTGACATGGCATTTCATAGGAATCCCTTTGAGAAACCAGTTTTACATCAGAAGCCAAATCAAATCTCCTGCCTGCCATTCATTTACATTCATCTTACAACAGAGAAATTGATTAGCATAAATCCAGACTCATTTTCTGCTCTGTACATGGGAAATAGATTAAAAACAGGAATCACAACTATTGTGCTTTGCTTTAAAGAGGAATTCTAACCTAATTACAGAAACAACAATTCATTTCACTCTGGTCTATGAATATTGACAGACAGTAACTTCACGCCAGCTTTTGTGTTAGCCTTGACAAACTAATGCATATATACATATTTACAAGTGAAAATGCAACATTTTGAGGCTTCATAACCATCGTATCAAATCAAAGGAATCTCATAATTACCCTCACGCGTCAATGTGCAAAACTTTCTGAATAATTCTCTCTGTGCTTCTAGCAGGAGGCTCTCATTCTCATTAGCGTCCATTAAATTGTTAAGTGAACCCTTTGAAAGCAGTGTCTGCCTAATTTACTCCTCGTCACATCAAAAGTGACTAATTGTAATAAAACGTAGTACTGCGAAAAAGAAATACCTAATCATGTCCCTACTTACTATCTGTAGCGTTAAATTCAATTCATGTAGTATAAATTAGGACTTTCATTGGAGTCGTTAGTTGTTGCGTAAGTTTGTTAAGCAAGTAAATACAGAGCAGGTTTATAATATTAAAAGTTATTTAGGTATGTCAATGGAGTAGATTTGCAGTGTTTCAATTCTACGAATATTACTTTGCGTATTTTTATGTTCCAAATGAAATCTCAACCAATAATAAATGAAAACTGAGTGCCTGATACTTCAAAGTATGTAGCATTATAGACTGCAAATTATTAATTGGTTTAATAAGCAGAAATTATGACAAGAAATGAGAAGTAGGACAAAGTGAAATGAAGTTTGCCCTTGCGTATCAAATAAGGTGTCATTCCAAATGGAATGTTAATTATACTGATCTGTATTTGGTTGGAATGCAAAGTAATTAAAATCGAGTTGGTTAATAATGCTATGTATGACTGACTGACACAGAATAGTGAATAGCGTGCCTTATCTTTGATTTGGTATAATATTGCTATATGTCTAATAAAACTCTAAAAGTAAATTCAGATCATCATAAAAAGTTTTTAAGGACGGATTATGGACAGGATTGCATGTTAGCCCCATTACATGCAATGAACAAGAGGAAGAGACAGAGGTCTGGAGAAGAAACGTGCCTAAAGTTCACTAGAGTGAAATAAATATCGTTAGCGGTCTACTCAGTAGTTTTAATATTTAATTCCTTCGTACAGCTTGTCATAATGACAGAAAAAGGGGAATAGAAAAGAGAAACATGCCGACGATGATCATGATTGTGCGTTTTATCCTGTTTGACTCAGTTGCATTAGTTTACGAGTTTAAAGAGAGAGAGAAAGCTTTGATGTTATCTCCCGTCTTGTTATTCCGCAACTATATATAATGATCCTTGGAACGAACCGCGCGAGCGGTTATTATTTTAAAGTATTACACTTCATTTCACAAAATTTCGAAATTATCGACGTTAAAAAAAACTTTTCTGACTATAAATTAATACTATAAAGATAGCAATCATTGTAAGCTGTATTTTGATACCATACAATCAGTACTCCAGCAACTACACCCGGTTCAGGCAAATGCAATTTGTACAGCTATAGGCATAACAAGGAATCCGCCTGACCGGGGCGGAAAACAGATAAGTCTTATTTTTATACCAAAACAAATAATTACGTCGAAATAAAAAATCGAAATCAAAAACTACTAAAGACACTACTGACGTTTCTGCAATAACCCAAGCAAACCCATATATTTAATAATTATTAACCAAAACAATATTGGAATAAATTCTTAGACCCAAGCCGACAATATGACGAATAAAAGATCCAACGATGGAGACAGCACAACTGAAGTTTTAAGCCCTAAAAGATCAATAGCTAGTGATGACATAATAGTAAGTATATGGAGCACAGTAGGAAAAATTAATGAAAAGTTGGATAAGCATAGTGCTTTATTTCTCGAGATCCTGAAAAAAAATGATCAATTGACGACAGAAGTAAGCAATCTAAAGCAAACAGTATATCGACTACAATCCGAAAATGAGCGCATGGACAAAGAAATACGAAAAAAGAACCTTATCTTCATAGGGGTAGATGACACAGAAAAGGAAGATGACACGGAATGTGCCAAAAAAATATCAAGAATTATCTCAGATCAACTAAAAATTAAAAATGTAGCAATTGATATGGCCGTGCGACTCTCCAAATATACAAATGGAAAATCAAGACCAATAAGAGTGCAATTTGTTCTTCAGAGTGATCGAAATCTTGTCTTTGCTGCCAAATTAAAAATGAGAGATCTGAAGAATAAAATATTTATTAACGAAGACTTACCACTAAACACAAGAAAAGCCAGAAGCCTCCTAAGAGCAAAACTAAGGGAAGCAATCGACAACAACATTTCAGCAAAAATAGACTACAATCGAAACTGTATAGATGTAAACGGCGAAATCTTTTACGTCACCAACGGAAAGCTTGAAAAAAATAAATCTCCCAGAAAAATATCTCAACCTCACCAATCCACCAGCTTGCGAAATCCAAGTGTAACAGCTATGGAAGGAGACAATGGTTTTTTATAACACGCCCACAAAAAAATAAGTTAAAGTTAGCCCATGTGAATGTCCAATCAATGCGGAAAAAACTTCACCTTGTCAATGAACTGTTGAGCTGCGAAGAATATGATGCCCTATATTTGACAGAAACATTTTTAAAAGATGGAATGTTGACGCCTAAATTTCCAGGTTATAATATAATACGGAAGGATCGGAGTTACAAAGGTAACGGAGGAATTTGTCTTATTCTAAAAAACAATCTAAAATACAATAATATTACTTTGAAAAATGAAAATACCCTTAAATGTAATAATAATGTAGAGTACCATGCAACAGTAGTACAAAACAATTTTTATAAATCTTATATCGTAGCATGTATTTACCGAAGCCCTTTATACGATAAAGAAACCATTGACAATGACTATGTATCTCTAGACTTAATATTCTCTGACCTGCACCAGACTGGTAAATGTACATTTATAGTGGGTGATTTTAACTTAAATGATAAAATTGTTAAAGGTCTGACTGATAGACTTAATAGATTACTTCGAAATTATTCTTTTAAACAATATGTTAATACTCCAACCAGAGGTGACTCTATTCTAGACTTATTCATAAGTAACTGTGAACCAGAAAATGTCAGTGTACACGTTGAGAATAAATTCTTAGCAGATCATGACTTAGTATACGCTAATATTTTATTTCCCAATAATATCAATAAAAAAGAATCTATATTTATACGTAAAATAACCGACGAAAGTATGGGAAAAGTCGTAAACTCAATTGAAAAAATAGACAACTCTGCATGTGATAGCTTAGCACTAGAAAACAAAGTTACAAACCTAAGTAAAATAATATTAGCTGCTATGGATCTACATGCACCTCGCAAGGAAATAATTGTAAATACTAATGTAAATCGCAAATTTCTGACGAAAGCAACTAAAGATTTAAAATATAAACGTAACTTAGCTTATAAAACTTATAAGAGAAACCCTACAACTATTAATAAAACAATACTAAAAAACTTAAATATATTACTTAAGCGAGCTATAAAAAATGACACAAAAACTTATGTTAACCAACAAATTGAGAAACTAGGTGTACATGCAGCACTAAAAAATATGATAGTAATAGGAAAGCAAAGGAAAAAATGTAAAATTGAGCTAGATGCTGAACATATAAATAATTATTTCGTAACCATATGTACAAAAACTGCCGATCTAGCCACTCCATTACCACTTAGACCTGACAATCTACCGGAAGTGACAAGTAATTTCAAAATAACTACTATGACATTACCCGACATGGAACATGCATGGAAAAACATCAAAAAGAAAAGTTCGCACACCACTGACTATTTGCAACTCTCACCGATTTATTTTAAATACTTATTGTCGTGTCCAACTGTATGTCATATGTTACTAGGTATTATAAATCAAAGTATTACAGAAAAACATGTACCTACTAATCTAAAAATCTCTAAAATAACTCCAGTGCCAAAAATAGAAAATCCGAATGATGTTAGTCATTACCGACCGATAGCAATTCAAACTATAGTATCTAAGATAATGGAAAAATGTATCTATAATAAACTGATAGCGTATATAGATAAAAATAGTATACTAAATTCAACACAATTCGGATTTAGGAAACACCACTCTACACTACATGCACAAATAGCATTAACGGAAGTGTTATTCAAGAATATAGTCATAGGTCACATTAGCATAATCCTATCACTCGACGTTTCCAAAGCCTTCGATAAGGTGACCAAAGAAGTATTGCAAACTAAAATGGACTGGTACGGAATCGATTTTGGATGGTTTAATTCTTATCTAACTGATAGGAAGCAATATGTATACCTTGATAATAGTAATGTGTCAACTACTAAAGGGGTAAATCTAGAAAATAATAATGTGTCAACAATAAAAGGGGTAAATCTCGGTGTACCCCAAGGGTCCGTGCTAGGAAGTCTCTTATTCTCAATATTAGTTAATGATTTACCTTTATGCATAAAAAACAGTATATCTATTCAATTCGCGGATGATAATCAATTAATAATATCTGGTNATAAAAAACAGTATATCTATTCAATTCGCGGATGATAATCAATTAATAATATCTGGTCACCCTGACCATATTGAATTTCTTTTATCAAAACTGGCTGAGGATATGAACAATGTAATTGAATGGATGGATGTAAATAGACTAGAACTTAATGTCAACAAAACTAAAATGTTAATTGTAGCAAGTCCACTGTCCCTAAAAAAACTTGGTAATGTTAGTTTTAACTTTAAAAATGTATGTATTTCTCCTGAAAAGGAACTTAAGATATTAGGACTAATTATAGATAGCTCATTAAATTGGACGAATCATACAAGCCATGTAGCCCAAAAATGTAACGCAATTATCTGGTCACTATATCCGCTACAATCTTTATTCTCACAGAGTAGTAGAATTAATATAATGAATGCCTATGTAATTTCTAAAATACGATATATGCTAGCAGTATGGGGATCGACATATAAATATAATCTAAAAGCAATTGAAAATATTGTAAGAAGTGCCGGTAGATTCTCTCTAGGTGTTAGAAAATACGATAAAGTGAAAGGCTTAATATCAACGGAAATTAAATGGCTAATGCCAAACCATATGTATACTTATGAATTACTAAAATTGAGCTATAGTATAATTAAAAATGTCGACTGTCCACCATATTTTCATAATTACTTGCAAATCAAAGACGTCAACTCAAGATCCACAAGAGCAAAAACATATACCTATATAGTTAGAAAAAATAAGTCATGTCGCAACAGCGATAGATGTTTTTCTGATCGAGCAGTAACGGAATGGCTGAAGCTACCAGAAGATATAAAAAGTTGTGAAAGTTTACCTATATTTAAGAAAGAAGTATTTAGTCATCTCATGAATAATCAGATATGTGAGTCAGATGACAATGTATATAACATATGTGATTTTTCTAGTTATGATGAAACAATAGAAGAAGTTGTTAACTACTATATATTAACATAAAATTATACCCATACCCACAATGTAATGTAATTGACTATTAATACGTTTAAAAATAATATTGTAACTATCAAATGAATTGCAATAAATAACAGTAGTAACATTAACTACCTTCCTAGGAAGGAAGTTACTACTTATATGATAAATATGAAAATAAAAATATTGCATGCCAATTGCCAATGTATCGTGTCACACTATCTCTGACAGGGACATAAACGGTTTGCAGTATCAACATGTGAGATATCCGAACCAACTTTCCAACGGATTTTCTATATGAATATACTGACATTACACAGAAAAAGTGGAGAATTCATTTTGGGACAATGATTTCATTTCTCATATTATCGTCGTAATTCGTTTGGTTCCATCAGATTTAATTATTTAGATAGCCTCATTAAAAAACCGTTTGAAAAAGTAAATACAATAAATTTGAAATACAATAAAATAAATTAATGCAAGTTAATAAAGTGATTCGACTTTATTTATTTTAATTTGGCTATAGCGAATTTATTTTTGAACAGGAAATATTTGTGGTGTCGCTCAGTGGGGGATAAAATTGGCGAACTTCACAAAGAGACATTTGGCCTTTCAGTTAGACGGGGTTTGTATGCATTGGGAGGATAAGTGGGACATCCTACAATCCTACCGCATCTCCGCACTCATTCAGTCTCAATTAATGAAATTGTACTTTCTGAAAATGAATATTATGAGAAAATCCCAGGCTGCGTTTATCGAAAATCAATGAGTAGGTACACTAAATACTGTTGCATACTTAGATGGTAAAATGTATTACGTAATTCAGGATGCACTCAGACGGAGAGTCAGTTCATTTGAAGTCCCGACGCATGCTACAATATTGTAGGACATACAACATAACCATAGAGATGAGGGAAAATTGTTAAGAAGTAATGAAGCTACAGTGCCATAAAATGCATTGAATAGCCACATGATATGATATGATGCTATAGTTGGCTAGTAAATATTAATCTGCATTAATGTACACATGTATGCGTGTATATGTTTATAGAGATTAGTCAATTTCGGGGCTGGTAGTAAATGGATGGATGGAAGGGAGTATAATTTGGAGTAAAATAAACTGCTCCTTCATGCTAGATTACCTTGTCATGTTGACTTTCTCAATTTTAGTTTTCCGACCATAAGTAGAATGTGTGGTGCTGGTGCGGTGGTGTGTAGTAGAGAAGAGAAGAAAAGAGGGATCCACAGACAGACTGCAGATATCTATCAGCCCTTTGTATTTACTTGCATCCTCTATAGAATGATTTATCAGTTGAGTAAAGATGTCTTTCCATGTGTTTCCAGCAGAAACAGTGATGACAGTACGAGTCCTCGAACACGCCGGAGCTCCATTGTGGTGATTCCGCCAATGCAAATCTGTCCGGGTGATCTCCTCGTCTATGGCAAAGTCCTTAGCCAAAGGAAAAGTTTACTCGGTGAGTTCAGTTACAATTTACTTTGTCATCTATTTATTGCTTACTAAAGTCATTCCGTTATGGCCGTCTGCACTCTCTCTATCTCTCGCTCACTCCCATTCACCGCTCTCAGTCTCCTCAACTCAATCATATTATCTACTTCTACGTGTACACAGATACATAGTACATTCAGCCCAAAAACCATTGTCCTACAAAGTTATTGATATCATCATAAAATCCTCTCCCTCCCTGAATATTGATTTCCCCTCCCACCCATTTTTCTATTGCTATTTTAAAAAGTCAGCTTTTGTAACACTCTGTGCTTCAGGTATCATAAATTTATTAATTACCGACTGCAAAAATGTTTTCTTTCATATTTCGAGCGTAAATGTAATTTCAAAGGGTAGCATGATCCTAGCAAAAAACACAAGGAAAGTTTTAATGAGGAAAGTTATGTAGTCAACCCTTTTCTACTATTTCACATTTAAACAGAAAAATCAAGTAGAATATATTCCAAGACTTGGAATCAGAGTAAAGAAAAATTGCCTTGATGCGTCAAAATTAATTATCAACACCAAAACACTAATTGCCATTATATTATTATATTAATGCATGTACTAATTATGAAGAAATGACCACCATTTTCCAACTGGTCATACAGATTTGTTGAATTAAATCTTTGGAAATTGATGACGCGTGTTCAGTACCCTATCCACAAGTAGCCCTATTTTTTATTGTTGGCAGATATTTTTGGAAATGGCAATTCTAGTTGGTTGGGATAGTTCTGTGGTTTGGATGTTGCACTTTCATTATAGAACGGATTTAGTGACTGTTTCATAAGTTGCTACGTGGCTATATAAGCAAAGTAAATGTTTGCACAAGGATTTATGGAGTCTCGTGGAGCTTACGTAGGTAAAGTAGGTTTAATCTATTCAAACCCGAGAGAACCAGACTTAAAGTGGGCTCATTATTTCTTACGTCCTATTTTATTCGAATAGTCGTGGGGAATTAAGAAGTCGATGGTTTACGAGTTACGAGTATCGTGGAAAATACTTTTACTAGCTTATCGAGAACTTTATTTTGTCAATCCCTTCTATCCGTATCCCCATTTTCAGAAATACCTGACAAGGGAAAAGACAAAAGAACGTGACAACTAACAACATCATGAGAAAAGGAACTACCAGCATTTCGTCTTAGTCCTCTACTAACAGGCCAAAGACCTAGCTATTTAGATATCTTCCTTTTCTCCGCTATAAGTCATAATAATAATATAGGATTTGCTACTATTACCTATATCTACTACTAGCTAATAATAATATATCTAATCTCCACCAATCCACATATATTTACCACATTATATCTGTATATGAGGAGATAGCTATAGAATTATTCTACTATACACATTCTGGTGCTACTTCTACGTAGTATTTGCCTACTTGTGTATGTTACCGTTTGCATTCAGACTTAGAATTCTTTACAAAACTCACTGTGTATGTATTTGAGTATCAAATTTTAATGAAAGAATTCCTAGAAAAGTTATCATTAAGAATTAACCCCGAAGGCAATTATGAAAATTCAGGTTAAGCAGGAATTACTTAGCTACGTACAGAGCGATTTCTTAATTCTTGGCTATGAATTTCACCATGTAAATCGAATTTCACTTTTTTGGCCCTAAACATTATCTTGACGCCATTTTCCACCGTGTAGAACTTTCATCTTCCTTTCATCTTGGTGAAAGTTTTATGGCCTAAAAGTTTGCTTTACAAAGTGAGAATGTTTTAAAGCATGGCACGTTTGAATAGAAACGGTAACATTTACATGCATAAAGTAGTTTGTAATGCGGACGTATTTTTAAAGGTATTTCCCAAGATAGAATGTTGGCTGTTGTACGGTGTGGCTGTAGGGCATCCACTGGCTCAAGTCAGTTTCATCTTCATCAGGAGACTCACAATGAGTTTCGCATCACCAGAGCCCACCAAACAGCTAAGTCAGCTTAGAGCCGGCTTTCCCTGACAAGTCAAAGAATATGATGTGAAATGTCTTTAATCCTTTGCTTGCGTATTTAGGTAACTACATCTCAGTTCAAACAACTCTGTCTGACGTTAATCGAACACTCTGTGTTATGATACGCTCCTTTATTTCCAGGGCTCAATAATGCCTCTTCCCATCTAAATAAACATGTGTATCTCTCTCTCTCTCCTCGAGAACTTAGAAACGAAAATGAATATAATGCTACACTCTACAGTACACGAGCCATCATGATAATAATATAACATCATTCTCACACAGCGTCAAACAAGACTCTGCCATTTCTCCAATCCCTATATGAAACAAGCAAATAAATGCGTAATGCGTGCTAACAATTCCTTTGCTTCTTTAATTCTTTGTTTTCGTACACGAATATTTATTATGATTCAAAACATTCAAAAGATATCAGACTAATGTCAAGCATTTGCTGTATTTAAAAACTGCTTAGTTTAACGACAAATTATTCATACACGTACGTACCTAGCTAATTTTTTAAAATTTTCTAACAACAAAGGGATCAGAAATTTCCGCGTCATACATCTGTTTATTTTTGGGGAATCCTTTCTACCATTTATTTTTTATACTAGATTTTTAGCAAAATTTTGAAATTCATATGAAGGGGTTCTAGTTAGTATAATTATTTTTTTTGTCAGCTATGTTTTAAATTTTCCATGGAAATGATGTTTTAGGGGGTCCTCAGGTTTACAAAATCCTCTTAAAAGCTATTGAAATCGCACAAAATCAGTTTTCATGGGTCAAAGTCATGGGAGAAGCATTTAAAACGGTAAAAAACGCCATTCCAAGCTCTAGGCAACGTTTACGAACTAAGAAAGAAGTCGGAGAAAATGTCCCTGTAATTAAAGGGGGCTTTCCATTTTGTTGGTACGTGCAACGGTGTAGTATATTTGTTGTCTTCACAGTGAAATTATAGGCAAAAGGAAATGCTTTACTTTGGGTGATTAGAAGTGAGTTCTTCAAACGTCTGATTCCAGGAGTAAGTATTACTATGTGTAGACTAAGTAAGAAAGAAGTGTCTATTATGAAAAGGTTGTGTTGAGAATTCTTACAATGTGCGAGTAAAGAAGTGTACATAGCTAGGTAAACAAATTAGGGAGTGGATATGGATATGTTTTGGGCGGAGGTTATAAAGTGTAGAATTATATTGTCGGCGTAGGAGGAGGCTGACAATAAAAGCAGCGTTTCCCACTTACCTACCAATATGTCAAGCACAAAGTATGTTATTGTATCAGGTTTTTGGGATAAAGAAGGTATATTGTTATCAGGCTAGGTTGTTAGTGACTAGTGATGTTTTCCTTTGCTAAGCTGACAGCTTTAGAATAAGTAAATATATCGAAGACGGAGAGTATGCCAGTGCACGGCAATAGGACACAGCACACACAGAGCGCAGTTATTTATATCCGCACTAGAAGACTATTGTAGGGCCTTCCTTATATGTGGTTGCTTTATAGAGGAGGGAGCGAAGATGTGGATAGTATCGAGTGGAGGAGACGACAAGAATCCCATTTAGCTGGGCTTAGCTATTTGAGTAATTGCTGGCGCAGAGCAATAAGTAAAGAATAGCCTTGAGCCACTCTCTCTGTTGCTTTCACCGTGAACTTTCACTTTCTCCATTGCTGATGGCCAAAAACGGCTTCGCAATCTGCCACACTCAACTCCATGTCATAACTGTACACCTCGGAACATAATGCACGCATACACATACACTCCTAGCTATTTATTACATGTAATAAGTACAGTCTCCGATTAGTTCTGTTCCCTGAATTCTTAAGTACTAAGTAGGTACCTTTATATTATAGGTAGGTATGATATAGCTACTGAAAAATCTGAAAACATCATGCGACACACACAGACAGACAGAGAGCGACAGAGTTGAGTGAGTTTTTTTTGCATTCAGTCCTTCTGCTTATCAATACTGCAGAGTAAATGGGACATGGCTAATGTGTATGCTACAATAGAAATGTATGTACATTAAAGCATTGTGTGTGTGTATTATTTTTTGTGAACTTTTAGTACAAGTTCCTAAATGCAACATTAGAGATTAGACGAGTTTTATGCAGAATATTTTTAATGTAAGAGTTTTCTCATGTACACATTAATGTTGGAAATGACATTGTATGTCTACAAATATGGCAGAACAATTTAGGAAAGAGCCTGAGCTACAATAAAAGTATTTGAAAGGGAAAATAAACAACTGCGAAGTTAGGAAATACTCTATACAGAAGCAATAATAATATGTTCGTGTAAAAAGGTATAGGAAAAGTTCTTGGTTAACTGGAGTGTGTGTGCTGCTTTTATATTTTATACAAGGAACTTGTTAGATAAATATCAGTGAATCTTGCATAGAAGTAGATGCATAACTGGTGCACGTAAGTTGAAACCATATTTTTCTTATTATTATTACGATTACTTAGCTATAGCGTTGGTTGTGTGTGAGTAGAAGGTAGGTAGGTGGTTGTTATTTAAAGAAGTGTCTATAGAGGTGCTGCGTGAAATAAAATGATGAAATGCTCTGTTGTAGACACTTGTGTTTGCTACTCATATCCATTGCACTACTTTTACACTTTCTTACGGCTTGGAAAAATGAATAAAAGGCGACCCTGTGTGCCAGAGACGAGAGTTGAGTGCAAATTGTAAATGGAAGGCGGACAACCAAATGAGATTTTATACTTACGGAAAATTCATCTAGTTGAGAGAAAGCGTCAAAGAAAATGTCAAAAGTTCTTTTGTTTTTTTAAAAGCTCATCTAGTCTCGTTTTTGGAATGTTTTCAGGTACCACCATCGAGAGTCCTTCTCCTGTTACGTCTATGTTTGATACAGGTAACTTCTCCCAACTTTCTTTTTCATTAGCTTCTCTTTCAGAATTCATCGTCGGCCGGCACTCTCTCCCTCCCCTCGCTCTCTATGTTGCAGCAACTTCATTATCTTTCCTCCTATTTGCTCTACAAAGAACGACATCCAGTTACATTTTTACAATACAGAGCACTTCCGACTTCCTGTCTCTTCCAAATCTACTCTCTTCCTATACAGCAGCCAGCACTTTAACTGCAACTTCTTTAAATATATCAACAAGGATGATGTAAATTGGCTGAGAAACTTTGAGTGAAAGCAGACGCTGCTATTCTAAGTACACTACAATTTATTCTTGTCCTAAGCGCCTGGCTAGGTACAAAACCAAAAGCAATGCTCCTGCACTGTTCAAGGATTAACTCAGGATATGTGCGCACTTAAAATTCTCATTCAAAAAAAAGTCCTGCATAGATACGCCCGTTGTAAATCTTTGGAAAATGAGAGATCACACTTATCAACAGCAACTTATTTACTTAGCTACGAAAAATGATCGCTGACTCCTTTTCATCGTAAAATGTCCGACGAAAAATCTATTGCCAATTTTAGCTTAGGTAGATAAGTGTTTATTTATAGACATTTATGACTCGAACGCGTATTATGACTACACGTCTGGCACAAATAGCTCAAAAATCTATGTTCAGTCACGAATTCAAATAAAACGACGTAATAGCCTACTGCTACATGACATGACTACAACGACGCTTACCATTAGATTTTACTTTCCACTACCATGTCACGCCATAAATGACAGACATGTTTATTCTACCCGTCCCGTGTTTTCTACTCATACCCATTGTATACTCTCATTTTCAAGTGTTTGATTTGCTCAGGAGAAAGCACTTGATATTGCCTTTCTTTCACTGAACCCCACTTACTTCGCAAAATCTATTTTACAATAATTGCAGCCTTCACCTTCATTCTTACTGTAGAGTTTCTCAGATCAAGTCAATGTGAATTTTATGGACAGGTTACTTGGGGAATATCATGGAACACAACTGACACATATTAAATAGCGCGCGCATAGAATCCGAAATTTTATTTTTAGACAAAAAAGGAAATCAATGTTAACTGCCTTTGTTTAATTCCATCGCTAGAAAATACGGTAAACAATGTGCTTTCAAATATTTCCGTTTTTTAGCCTTGCAGTTTGACTACTGAAAATTTGTTTTCTAAAATGATGAAATATTAATGAGAGGGTGCTCGGTTGCAAAGTTCTGCTTCCGAGAAAACGGCTTCATTTACAGTACTGAGAATTATATTTTTAAAATCTACTCGTATTTTTCTAGGGCACATGGAAGATTTCAAAATTATATTTAGTGTGGATCGTATATGTTGCTTTTTATATTTATATTTGCGTCATGAAATTTGTGAACAGCTAAATACGTACTACTCCATGTTCTCTAAATATGTTTTTATTATTTTCTTTTTTAATGAAATATCCCTATCTACGCATTTGTAAATTTTCGGAGGAGGAAAATAATATGCAATTTCATTGACGACCATATGCTATGGTGCAAAGGCGTGTCAAATATTCGTCATAGGAAAATTTTCGATGCTGTCCCGCTCTACGTCTGTTCAATAATTCAATAAACTACATCTCACTATGGTTGAAAAAGTGACAGGAAATATAATATGCATTAGTGCAAAGGGAGGACACGATCGAAAAGGGTTTTAAACGACAAAAAATATTTGGATTGATAGGTAGTGCTTGCAGCATATCTCCGACCCAAAATGCGAGCCAGTGTAAGAAAAAAGGTCTGCAGTGGTTGACTAGCCCAGCCCGGATCCGATTTCCTCTCCGCGCTTTACTTGACTAATGTACTCGGATGTTCACAATCGATAAATGTACATTGGTCGGGTACAGCTTGGAGAGAACGTCGGATCCTAGGATTGTCAACCACTGTCGCTACTTTTCTTTTTTCTCCCCCGTCTCCTATTTTGGAAAATAATTGTCAATTTTCATTGAACTATCGACCTACAATTTTATCCTTTTAACGTGTAGGCTACAATGTAACAGAAATTCCATAGGTAGCCCTGACTTATGTTATGGGTAGTTCAGGAAAGCGTAAAATAATAAATCTTTGTAAAAATGTACTAATTAGAGTTTATGATTTTTCAGAACAAACACCTGCTCGAAAAGGGAAAAACACGTGGTCTCTCATGAAACTGGTAAGCTGAACTAACTTATTGTTAGTATTTAGGTATTGCATATTTTTGCTTAAGGTACCTAGTCTTCGTACTGTACCGATTGTATTGGACCTTGCACCTACGCGAACACATGCACATTTAGGCATGTATCTACATAAGTTATATAAAACGTGCAATAAATTATAAGCACTTAAGTATAAATGGTAATAATAATTATGACCTCGGGGGCAGGAATTTTTCTGCACAAAGTTGATTTTTTATCAAGATTAACGTAAATACATTGGGCAATCTTGGCTTTCTTTATTATGTATCACTTATTTTCTGTAATTTTTCAAGGTGTTTTTGGCTAGGAATTATTCTGTACAGTGTCTGTTTAGAGGACGGTGATTTCCGTGAGATGCTAAGAATAATAAATGTTGGTTGACTGCTTTTTCACCACTTGTTGCATTTTAGCTGACTGAACTGAAGTTGGTAGGTACATTTACGCCTTGTGGCAAAGCTGAAGTTGCAGATGAATTCAGGTTGCCTCGTGTGCTTTCCTTTGGATAATTTCACCTTATGTTCTTACTATGTCATCACAACGGTTTTGTGCAGACAAGCTGCAGATATGCCTTTGGAAGTTAGTTGGTGGTGGTTGGTTGGTGTTAAAAAATGATGAGATGAATAATGGGTTTCTTCATAATAAATAACGCTAAGCCGTATCAGATAGCTTTCAGAGGGAGGGGTTTTGAACACTTTTGAAAGAATTGCTAAATGATGAAGCAGTATGCATTTGCGTCTGAGAAACCTAATTAGTAGAAGCAGAATAAAACAAAATACTCTAATTACTGAATTAGCTGACTCGGGTGAATTATATTTTCTTCACGCACATGATTTTGGGAAACATTAATAGTTCACCTCTAGGAGGGAAACGAAGGGGGCGAATTATGTATATTTTCAAAAACGAATTTCATTGTAATTCAAAAGCGGAATTTATGCTTTATATTGGTCCCTACTGTTTTAAAATACGTTTAAAAACGAGACTGATATTTGCAACGTTTATTATGCTGTCCAGCTCCTACTACCTTGGAACTTTTAGTATCCTCTAGCATTATTATTAGGTACTTGTGTAATGAATCTAGTAATCATGCGTTGTAATTGGCTGCTGACATTGTCGAAGACCATTAATAATTGTAGTCAAGCGTGGATTTTGACACATAACGATCTGGGGAACAATGACTATTGAGATGTACACTTGTTAGGATTCTTAGACCATACTTCCCTAGCTTTATTTCTATAGGTTCATATTAAATGCTGGCGAATGTAAAATAGTAATAATATCTCACTCTATCTGACTGGTTTTAGACGGGAAAAGTGCAAGTTAACTTTCCTCCTAGGTGCATTTTTCTCCAGTGGTGATCCCTTAGCATAAATCGCTTACCCTTAAAATTACCATGCCTTTGACTTGTTATCTTATCATATCTTTAGAATTGTAACTATTAGAGACCAACTACTTCAAGGGAGCGAATTGAATTACATTTTAGTAGGTCATGATCTTTAGTCCTTCTTTCGACCGTTGTTATACATGTACAAGATTTGAACTTCGTGAAATGCGTTCATGAAATAATCTCAGGACGACCGGGTTGACAGTGTCCCAATGACCCAATTTTTGAAATTTGTCGTCCAATAGACATCTAGATGAGGACACAAAGTTTTAAACTATGCACCTCAATCCGGTCAAAAGTTATTGTGTCCAGGGGACAGACAGGCAGATAGGCCATTCCAATGCAGAGCACCTACGCTACTCTCTGAATAATAATCTATACTGTTTTGACTATCTGTACAAAAGGTAGATTACCTATAATATTATTTTCTAACTATTGTATTAATTGTGACCTAAATATACAAAGGTCGATAAAATTCATTGATCGTATAATTATATGCATTTTATGTTTCGTTTCCCAGCATAAAAATTACGGTCATTAGCAAAAGAGAAGAAAGTTATTATTTTATCACAGTCAGTCACCGTAGCTTTTGTATAAAAGGATCTTTGAGTCAATTTCTAGTGCTTTCTCAAAGTTTTCGCAACATGAAATCCCCCGAATTGACTTCATATAGGTAGTAGTTTGGGCCATAATTAACTGGTTCATATTCATGAATAGGATTATCAATGTCCTACTGTGAACCAGATTTGATTTTTCCTGGAAGTTGAATTTCTCAGTGCAGGAACGGTTTCGACATAATTTTCTATCAGATATCTACTCTCCTAAATCACATCACAACTGCAAGTGACAAGGAATGCTCTTTTCTAACTTCCCTTCCCGTTTCAGTTTTCTAAGAAATGTTTGACTTTTCCAAAGACTTTACCTATACCCACCAGAGTATCATGACCAGCCGGTTGACGGGCTAAAATGGTAGACTAAAATGGCTGGCCGACTGTAAAAATATGGCCAAAATGACCAAACCTAAACACTATATAATTCATCCTTGAGTTATCCTTGACCTTTCTAAACAGTTCAAAGCTGATTTCAAAACCTTTTTCTGGATTTCTAACTGACGTTCTAAGAGAACGTGGAAGCGACTCTGCAGGATTGTTTTTTATCATTATAATATTAGTATGGCAAAATAATTTATTTGGTGAATTATTTCATTTGTCTTCTCTAGGATTCTTTCTTAAAATAGATCTGCTATAGCTACCATGCCATTTTTCTAAATCAGTTGTAAGATTATTTCTTAGTTTTTTAAGCTGTTTTTAATAGCCCCTTTCCTAGTTCGTATTAGTAATAGAAGATGAAAAATTTAAAAGGATTATCAATAAAAATGACTGAAAACAAACTAATAATATCTACTTATTTTCTAAACACGGAACTTTTTTCCAACAGATGCCCTGGATTTTCAAGGGTGTTTCCCTTTTTGGCCACTTCGGATAGTTTTAGCCGTTTTGGTCGGCTGACTGGTTACTAAACTTGTAAGCCGGTAAATTGTAAATGATACTCTGCTTGTACCTTTGATAGGTTGCTACTACGTTTCCTACATTATTTTTACATATAATACTCCCTTGGAAATAAGTTTACTAGCTTAATGTCTCCTTTGTGCGTATCAACTTCTCTTTTTTCATTTATAGCATGTCATGTTCAAAGTATCATAACAAGATGAACATGAAAAGTCGGCTCATAAAGTAGTAAAAGTATAGTTGTAGTAGTAGGTAATGTCTTTGTTCGTTCGTGGCCATTAAACGCTATGCTATTGCATCTCTAACGAAGTGTACTAAGTGAGTATAAGTATTTCACAAAACAGATATGAACGACTATCTTTCAAGCTCCAATAATTCCAAACTTGTTCATTTTTCAAATTCCCTGTAGTCCGGTTCTACATTTGACCCTTAAGTCCTTTACTTGTTTTCCAAACTGGATTAAACCCAAAATTGGCTCCCTTTCCAAGTTCTGTTTACTCCTATCCTTATTTTCCGAATTCAGTCACCTATGCAATTTTTAAATTATGTTTTAACTTAAAAGTGAAATTGGTAAATCAGGACTGCAGTTAAAAGAATCCAAAAAATGTGAACAAGGATTGAGCTTAGATGAACTATTTGGTATCATTGCCAAAAATATAGAAAAGACAAAAAAATTAAAATTTTACCCCAAACAAATGCAGGTTTGATATTTTGGTGACAATTGTACTTACCGCGCCCTAGTAAACATTTGAACTTGTTGCTATTCATCTTTTTGATGAAACTCCGATTAAAAACCATTCACTGTGTTAGAAATATCATTTCAATCAGAAATTCAAACCAAACCTACGTACATTGGAATGAGTGATCGCACCAACGGACATACAGATGAGCTGCCGCTTAGCTACCGCTGCTTAATGATTAAGTCGCTATCAGAGTTACTATACATACTCAGAGGCAAACAAATTCATTGCATAGAATGGGACCAAGTATGAAAATCTGGTTATTCCCTTTCATTTAAATAGTTCGCCATTTCATTCTGCATTTACATACGAGAAGGACTAAGCACGACATCCTTCACAAAAAATATGTTTTTATTTCGCACTTTATTCTGGGATGCAATTACAATTCCAGGCATAAGTTGAAGTGTATAATTTAAAAATAGTCTAAAGGGAGTTTTTTACATTGAAATGAATCGTTGAACAAACTAGGACCTAATTACTTTTTTGATTAATGCATACTCTCAATTTTGGAAAGGTTTTCAGAGTCCACGGCTCACATTTATAAGTGAATGTATATATTTTATTTGAAAGGCTGTCACAACTGCAGGTGCGTATGTAAGAGAAGTTTTGACTGGCATTATGTGAGTAGGATTAAAATGTTAGCGGGAATTGAGTGTCTGTTATAACCGCTTCAGAAACTTCTATTCATGTTCGTCGTCTATTTTTAGGTTTTAATGACCCTAGCTCTGTGTGCCAGGAAATAGCCCTCCAGATACAGTAAAAACATATTATCATAGAAATTATTATCTCGCTTCTATACACCTAAGTAAAAGCCGAAACTTGGAAACTGGTTCATTTACAAAGTGAAACTATTTCGCTGGGCTGTCTAAGCTATTAATATCCAATGGGGAAACATCCAATGGAACTAGTCACTTTGCAGCGTCTAAGGTTAAAAATTCCTCTGTTGAATTTATATGCACGTACATATGTCTACCCCACGACGGATTCAAAATATTCTTGCTTCCTTTCACTTTTGATGGCAAGGTACATTGGGAAAAATTCAGGGGTACGTTCATGTTCTAGTAATTCCTCATCTAGTTGGAAAGCGTGTATATTGTATACAAAAACGTTGTGTTTGTTTGAGACTGCCGTATTTGTAGTAAATACCTAATTTTTTTGTTTTTTATATCACTATGAGAGGAAGAGAAATAATAATGTATAAAGCTACCTATCTTTACATTAAGGTATCCCATGACATCAATTTTTCTCTCATTCCCAGAACTTTCCAAGAAGAACTGACATCGAAGAAGAAATCAATTCAAGTTTTCACTTATCTTCCTAAATATCATTGTGGAGGCAGAGAGTCTCTGCCTCTACGTTATATTATTTCCCGTAATAAATAGCATCCTCCCTATTTTATGTAAGTTGAGCTGAGTGTATAACTTTGACTCCGGCAGCTTCTCAGGTGTGCTATGTCTACTTTCCCATTGCTCATAGAGCAGACAGGAGAAGGTAGTCGTTGAACCAACTAGAAAAAAATCGGGGAAAAGGTAGCAGTGAGAATGTGCAGGTTCCACGGAGTTCTAGTTTCCTTCAGAGTTCCAGTTGGAGCAGAGAAATGTATTGATAGTTACTTACCTGGAGTAGAGCGAGCAGAGATAGCCAAGGACACACAGGTAGACAGAAATCTAATGTATTCGATACAGTGAAGTAAGCGGTGCAGTTTGCTTTGCAGGAACTTTAGGGTAGCCCTGTTAAGTCCAAACTTTCTTTTTTCCTTTACTGCTTTGCTTTGTAGAGAAAGTTGAAGCATTAGTGGAGCCTTGGAAAAGCCCTTGGCTCCACTCGCTTCATAATGTGCTCAAGATTTCTTGTAATCTAAGCTCCAACTACAACTTCACTACTTTCGCCCAACATCTCAATTCAACCGTATTTATTGCATTTTAGCTTATTATGTTTCCGACAAATACTTTGCGAAAAGTCGAAAGCCAGCAGCCAACAGAACAGCATCATAATTGTAGCAACCAATTGCAAATAAAAGCGAACTAACATCCAAATTGCTTCCCACAAACATTCCATTCCGTCTCAGCTAACAAAATATATCCCGCCCATCCCTCCTTTCTACGCCTTTCCACTCCAAAAATACCTATTCACCTGTTTGATCCTGTACCTATATGTAGCCTAGGTATATCAAAACAAGGTAATATTGAGATTGGCAGCCAGAAGAACTGACAATGTAAACGGAGATCTTCGGCAATGCAATGAACACTAATGTAATGACAATTTGGTCATGGAAATGATGATGATGCATCATTTTGTGCAACAAATAATGAAAATAATATTTATTTTATTTATTATTTATCCAGTCAGCAATTTCATGGGATTCAGTTCGAATTTAATATTAAGATACAAAATACAAAGTTTATAGTAGACATCGAAAGGATTGCATTTTACATTACTACTATTGCAAGGATATAATCGAAGGATTTATGTCGCGTTCAAAGTTTCAAATTGAATAATATTAGGATCATACATAAACATACTACAGAATTTAGTCATTGAAATATTTGTACTTTTACAAATTTTTAATTTCTATTGCTGAAGAAGATACGTTCTTAGATTTTTTAAAATGATATTCATGGATAAATATTTCCTACTAAATATAAGAGGAATATTATAAGTAGCAGATTTCAACATACGTTTTGTGCCCATCGTGATCTAGGATACATTTGGAAATATTGCAAAGTTCTGCATTATTAATTACATCGGCCCACCCGTATCATAAAACCATTTTTTATTGAAATGACTTCACCAAAAATGAATGTTTCATTAAACTCTCACGATGCGCTCATTAAAATATTTTTGTAGTTGATTACAATGAATGGAAAGAGGGGCCAAATTATATGCATTCTATTTACTTTGTGATATCAGGAGTAAAGTCTGTTACGAGCCTGTCAACCGATACTCCCGAACTTTGCCAAAATGGGATAGATACTTATAGTCGTAGATGTACAGATATATACGATACATGGACTATTTTGAGGAGAAAAACAAATAGGGAGATATTTACGTTAGGATACGACACGTACCTATGTATAATATCTTTGTTCGTTGGTATACGAGTTTTCATAAATAGATATGGAATAATGTAAGTCGTTCGATGTATTAGACAGAGCTACTTTTAGGTTTTTCCTTGCACTTTTATAGGGCAAGTTGGGTTCATCAGAATAATAATATTATATGTACGCACTTCAACTGTCTTTCATCTTTTCTATGAAAAATGATTTGATTTTTCCGTTTGAGATGTCTTTGAAGCACAAGTAAGTACATGATACGATGATATAAAGAATAAATAGAATGATAGGGACTTTAAGGCGACTTACTACAACTCTGCTCGAAGCTCTCGCATATTTTAAGTGCTACATGTTATAGGTATACATAGGGCTACTACTAACATACTTGAAAGCTAGGATTCCTTTCGATAAACTCCCTACGGGGCTATCCAAAATAAAGTTGTTACGTTATAATAAATATTTTTACGCTTTGTTATATTTTAAGATAGGTGCGACTTTCTCCATTTCAGGAACGTTGAACAGCAAGACAATATGTATGTTACTCAAAATTGATTAGAACTCTACCAAAGCATAATTATATTGCAGGGCATTCCCCGTATGCTGTAAACGCCCAATATTGTCTAATACTATATTGACCTTATAGTCCTACCTATGGTCATCTTAATCTTGTTCTGAAGAACCTTAATTTGTTATCGACGTAAAATGCAATTTTCAGCTTTCCAGCGTGCGTACCTAACTGTGATGTGATTTTTTGTAGCGCTTCTTTGTTACATATAATTAGTGTTTAGGTAATAGAAATGTGCGCACAAAACCTTTGGAGAGCCCTGTACATAGTACCGCTAATATTTTATAGGGATGTATTATGTGCAGTAAAAAAGTAACCTGAATAAAATAATACATCCTTATAACGACGGCATAGTTGGGTATGGTAAAATCGATGTTAGACTTTGGATCGAGTAAACTTTCTTTCCCTAATTAGGTACGTACTTCTACTTATGGGTGCGTGCTATATAGCTTACCTACCATGTAATACCCACTTATTAAATGTTATTAATCACCGCTATAAATAGATTCTTACAAAAAGTTATGCTTATTAGAATATACTGAAATGAAACATTGACTTGCAAAATTATTATGAGGAGTAGCAAAAAAGAGCTACATTGTATGAAGGTATGAATTAAAGTTAGAGTATATATGGTACTAAAACGAAGATAATTTAGAAAGGAAGCTAAATGTAGGTATAGCTAAGTAAATATTAAAATTGAGTAGTACCCCAGGTGCTTGTTAGCAGTGCAGTTGTTGCCGTTAAACTGTCTACAAAATACGTCGGTATAATTAATACATCTATTTATATTGTGCCTATTTACCATAATTGAACATGAACCCCAAAGATTTCCTTATTGTTGTATACAATTACGTTGTTGTGAATTTCAGTCCATATAGTTATTTAAACTATAATAATATTAAGCCACTTTTCAAAATTCCAAATAATTGCAATTCTAAGTTTCAAAATAATATAACGCTGAACAAACTAGTGAATCACTAGCGGCTATATGTATTGTGAGCATCATCACTTCTGAATTTTCTATGTTCTCGTTCAGGATAATATCCAATACATTCGCGATCTACTGGCCTCGCAATAATGCTTATGAAGCCGCTATTGAACCATTCCCAACTCTTCAACCTTAACTTCATTTCGACATTACTTCTACTTTTACCATCTGGAAACTTTTATCGAGTAAGAAATCGGATTTATTTCTGAGACAGTCGCTTGCATTGGCCTGACTACTTCTCTTTTTCTATCACCGACTGTGCTTTTGAGCACGTGTACGTGCTCACTCTATAGTCTTCACATTTTCCGATTCCCGAACGTACCTACTTAATTTTAGTGTCAATTTCAGAATCGTTGTGGGGTCTTTCTTTGATATAAAACTTTTTTGACTGGACTTACTATAAGCCTGACCCCGGCACCTTATTGCCTATGCAAATAGAATTAGCTTGATTGTGGCTCTCCTGATTAGGGATAGCCAGTCTGTCATTGGCTGGCTGCTACACTAATAGAATAAGATGCGACGGGTTTGACGGTAGTTGCTAGAATCAATTGTGTGAGTTTACTCACATTGTTTGAGCTATATGCTCGTATGCTGGGTACATGAAAACAACGCGCACTAATAGTCTGCGGGTATTTTTAGTATTAATATTTAAAAATTCCGCGCGTGTGTTATCCTAGTCACTGAATTTAGTATATAAAGAAAATGGACGATTAGTCCATAGTTTCGGATAGCATTACAGTAATTTCCAAATGAGCTTACACCTGTGGGTTTAAAAATGTAGCAGTGCAGTGGCCCGAAAGGAAATTAAAAAAATTGTTTGCCGGAAGATACAGCAGGTGTGCTGGAACGTATGCCCGGTTTCTCTTTCAACAAAGTCTTACTACGATTGAGCTACCGATGTAACTCTATTTTGCAAAGGTAAGTGAGTAGAGTGCTCAGTAGAATTCAGATGATAAAGTCGGAATAGAATTTCATGAAACCAAAAGAGTCACAAATTCACTTGGAGTCAGTTACTTACCTTCCTTATTATTCTCACCACAAAATCTGACTTTTTCTCAGATTTTAAGAACCGACAAAAATCATAAATAATATTTGGCTATACACCTGTGTAGAGCAGTCTTAGACGCTATGGACGAAAAAGCTAGACAGAAATTACAAAAGCTATTGTTTTGCAATCACAAGCATTTAAAATATATAAAGGTAGATAAATCAGGTAAAAGTCAATCAGTCAAAGTGTCTACCAGTCTACCTAAGTTGTGCGTGTTTATCAGCCAGTATAATCATTATTATTACCCATTTTCGTCATGCTTGGAGAACAAAACTTAAAAGCGCGAGCCTTAGTAAATATACAGAAGTACCTAATAATATGGTGGCCGGAATATAGATAGAAGCGTCTCGAATATTTACAAGTGTCGTTTTGAATTACCCATATGATCCGGGAATGATTGATTCATATGTTATTACTATTTCCTCCTCATCTACAATCCTACAAGCGATAATAATAATAAGTAGTTTTAGTTTGGAGAAGTCGCAATAATACTCGTTTCAAATCGTTGAAACAGTTTGTAGTGCAATGCTAAATTGGTTTTCACAGGGCTGCATTTGCATAGGTACCTTCGATGGATTAAGTCTTACAGACGATTGAACTTTTAGGGTTTAAGAGAACTGAGAAAATAAGGAGATTTGGATTTAAGCGAATTACGAAAATAGGCAGATTTAGATTTAGGAGAATTGTGAAAATAAGATTTGGATTTAGGAGAATTAAGGAAATGAGGAGATTTGGATTTAAGTGAATTGCTACCTACGCTGTCCATAAGATATGTCAGTAAGATCAAGTTTTCCTTACAAATATTGAAAACATAATTAGGTGAGCAATAGCTATATTATTTTGCAAGCTCATGTCTCAGAATCATAAACTAGAAAATCTGTGGCGTAGATGGTTCTATTAGTAAACTGAAATTGTAATATCATGGGTTCCTTGCTTTCTATTGTAAATGTGATATAGAGAGGAATGAGGTGGAAAATTTTGAATGTAGGACGATTGTGTGTCTTCGGTGCTCATATTGACTTAACAAAATCTATAAAAAGTCTAAACTGTCTTTGAAGAGACGAAAGTTTGTTTGGGGCTGAGCCCTCCCTGGGTCAGAGGGAAACTACGCCGGGGCGGTGTCTCTGCATATCATGAGTGAAATGGCTTTCATGACTTTTTGTCTATTATCCGTTGAGTGTAATGTGCGTGCTGCCAACAAAAGAAAAGTTTTGTGAATTGAAATCAACGTCTTCCTACTTCTTACTATCATCCTACCGATTGCAATTTCATTTCTGTTGAGTTGAGACAGGGACCGTACGCCGTACACCTACACAAACACGGTCGCAGTCTCTATCCGGGGCCCATTCATCTCCCTCCTACTTTTAATGAATTTGACAAAGAAGATATTTAGGACGCTTTCTTTTCTCTTTCCGCTTTGATCTTTTCGGAGTTCCTCCTCCTGAAGAAAGAGAATAGTTTCACATTTTCCGCATCCTAAGTGACTATTCGTCTGAAGATTGATTAAACGACAATGAGTTTACCTATTCTCTGTAACGTAACGTAACGTAACGTTATCCATGATTTTATTAATTTAGTGCTTTTCTATCTTCTACGGCACAAGAGTAAATACTTGTTGGTCTCCGAATCTATTCCTTGCTATTACTTGCATTTTCAAAGGATGTAAAAAGGCATTTTTGTTTGTCTTGAACGAAGTGAGCTGGATATTCCCTCAATCCATCCATGCAAAAAAAACAAAACAAATATAGATCAAACAAAGAGCACAGTTTATTGCTTTTATCGAGTTGATTTTGAATTTCTAGAGCAAGACAAAGTCAAGTCTTGGTCTTTTTGATTAGAAAAGTTCTATGTATACTTCTTTTTGAATTTCTAACGAGTTCCGTCTAAAATTGTTTAATTTCTAGTTTGAACGCGGGAGCAGAACAAAAGGCGGAGCCACAGGGACGCTCGAGGAAATCATGAACATCTTGCAGCCATGTGACTTCAGCGACCCGAAACTGACTCGTTTCAAAGGAATGTGCTGGTCGGACTTTGTGTCACACGTGTCCAATCAGAAGACGAAGAAATCCGAGTCGTCCTACAGCGTGGCCTCCGGCAGCAGTTCCGAGGGAAGTCAGTCACCCAGAGCTTCGACATCTACCGCCCCCGAGGGTGAGTTGGAAAAAGGGGGCGCCACTTCAGCGTCCGCTGCGGTACCCGCCGCTACTTCTCCGGCACAAACGGTACAGACAACGGTAGAAATCGTGGCGACGACGGCGCCGACTTCTACGACGACCAGTACTCCCACCCCTGCGTCCATACTGGCGGGAAAAGGGCGGAAAGTGGAGGAGAAGAAAGAGGTGTCCAAGCCATTGATGAGGAAACGGATGGGTCTGATGAGGACCATGAGCGACCGCTGTCTGGAGAGAAGAATCACGCCTGCCCTCTGGCGGGTCAATCCAGGATTCCTCCTTGGCGAGAAATTGGTGGAAGGAAAAGAGACGGAATCTGGTGGCGGGGAGCCGGGAGGAGCCGCTAGCTCGTCGACTGCTGCAGGAAAGGCAAGCAAGAAGCCAGAGACGGCGGCAGGGAGTGCCAAGGGCGGGATGAGTGCCAAGGGCGAGAAGGAGGTGGTTGTCGAGGAAAAGAAGGAGATCACGCCGGCCCCACCTGAGGAATCAATATCCGATGTAGAGCCTCGTCAAAAAATGAGACAAAAAGAAGCCCTGTGGGATTTGTTCCAAAGCGAGTGCTCGTTTCTCTACGATCATCTCATGGTGCTGAAAAATGTAAGTCGCTCTTCCATCCACTTCCTTCCACGACGAGCACAAAACGAGAGAGCATTAGAGCTGTGCACCCGGCGGGACATGCTCTGACACTGCACTGCCTAGCCAGAGATTGTTCTGCAGATGAACTTTATCTCTGACTGGCAGCAGAAATTCTACTCTCCTCGGCTCAATTGATATCTGCACCTGAAATTCCGCTCCACAGACGACTAACCCGATAGGTAGGCACGGCAAGTCCTGGAAGGAAGGAAACTCACTCCTCACAAATGTAGAGCGCGACGAGGATCTTATAGTCTCACTAGCAGCCACCTTCCTTATACAGCACTTTATAAGATGTTTAACTATTTACATCTTGACTTAATATGAGGATGGCTATGAGATGGCGGAGATATGAGAGAGAGCATCATTCCTACGTTTATCCTTATGAGCACGTAAGCAGGGCTCTATCTACTTATCACATATTATATTGATAGCTTTATCTAGTGGAAAAGGTTTGGGTGTTATCATGTCAGCCTACACGAATCCTTTCCCCTTTGTTCCACCACTTCCAACCAAAACCTTTCTACTTTTACTTTCTTACAAAGAATGCACGTTCTCTTTCCCCACTTTTCTCCCAATCCCAACATCTAAGTCTATTTATACTTCACTACCTACAGCCTATCTACCTACCTATCTACTCACTCAGCTATCTCACTCTAACAACTATCCGCATAATATAGTAGCATTTTTAGCCAGAAACTATCCTTACTTTTAGGAAATACTTTGAGGCTAATTTTTCTAAACTATCAATCAACTTCCGAAAGAATGTCACATTGATCTAGGTAGAAAATCAATGGGAAAGATTATTGATTCCATTTTATCTAGAAAATGATGCTCTTTCTGATAATAATTTACAAATAGAACGTTGTAACTTTAAATAATCTCAGTGTTTTTATCTACTGAAGTAGATAATATAGGTACACGCCTTGCACAAGTGAAATGCAGACAGAAATAGATGGACGTAACGTACGTACCTTGAATTTTTATTTGGCCTACACTATTTTATATTTGCTATACACTACAATATTTAATTGACGCTAGAACTTTTCCTTAAAATTCCACGTAATCAATTCAATTAATTGCAAATGTATAGGAATAAATATTTGAGTTGTGCAGTTTCACAGTTTCTCTCGAATAAAAATGAAGTAAATGGCGACGCTATAATATACTAACGTGTAGTCTTATGGAGTAACTTTTGGTAGATGAAATGAACTATTTTGAAATGGATAGTAGGGAAAAACTTTTAAAAATCACGCACTCACTTGGGTAGGAAGGAAAAAGGAAAAATTTATTGGAAGTGTAAACAAAAGCGTGAAGTCTGGAGGCGAACATTCCTTGTGGGGAGTATTTGTGCAAGTAGAGCTCATATAAAACTACAACAGAAGGATCTACTCGCCGCACTCTAACTAAGGAATAGTTTCATTCAGTTTCTTATCAACAAATGCATCCGTTTCTTGCTTAGCATGGGACTTTTGACATTTTAGCTGTAAAGTTTGTAGTTTGGGTGTTCATGAATTTGTATTGCATACTTAGTGAGTGCATATGGGGAAGGAAGATGCGGGGCGAGTCACAATTAATTAACTAATAAATATACTATGTGTGAATCCCTTGTATGGCCATGGAGCGTATCTTTTGGTTGGACATAGCAGAGTTGTAGATAGCTAGAATTAAATTTGTTTTCGCCTTGGGTTCGAATTTAAATTAAATAGAGTCAGCTCTTTGGAAAATGTAGGAGGGGCTTCAGGGAGTTGTGTAGGTGGATTTTGTTTGTGTATTTAAGTTTGGCCGTGGAAATACGAAGCTCCTCATTAAAAACTGTAAGATAGGAGACGGGAATATTTATTTGGAGAAAGGGCTAAAGGAGAATTATTCATAACCGGAATTTCTGTTGAAATGTCAAAGGTGTTTATGGAGCCGCTGAAAAGAATTCAAGTGGAAGGATTTGCAATGTACGCCGAGCCTGAACTCCTTTTTGGCAACTTGGATGAATTGTGTGCTGTAACTTATGGATTCTGTAAGGAGTTTATCCACCTGCTGCTCAAACTAACGGATGCCATGGGCGAACTGTCCACCACCGAAGTTCTTGCTAAACTCTTTGAACCGGTACGCATACCAAAATAATTCCTTTGTGCAAACTTCCTTATCTCTTTGCTCATCTTTATCTAATAATTAACACAATCTTTGTCCCTATTTCCCTTTATCTTCATCGACTTCCTCTCCAGCTCTAAATAAATTCAAACATCTCACTTTCATATTCTACTCTTTCTTAGCTCACTTATTTTTCTGCTATCCACTCCTCAAATATCTTATTCATTTTTCTCTTTAAATAGCTTTTTTATAGCTGCAGAGAGAGTTCGCGTAACAAGTGCAAATGCCAATGCCACAGTAAAATATTGCCTTGCTTTTATGTCTCCTCCTACATATGCGTCAGTCACTTGGATAGAATGCTTTGATATCCACTGTACAAATACCAACATCTAAATAGTTAATGTCAATAAACATAATATGTATCATGCTGTAGTCACATAATACGTATAGGTACGTTTTCAACGAAATACATACACATTATTAATATTATGCCTTAGCTCATGTTACATTAGAATACTTAAATCTCCCATTTCCCCTGTACGATATTTATTACTTGCCTGATACTATAATACTGCCTTGAAATAAATAATTATAGTTAATAATGGAATTGGAGTACAATATAATGTAAGGGTACACTAAAACTGTGGAATGTTTGTGATTCTAAGTTTCCAGTAAAAAACGAATGCCGACAGCCAATTTTTCCTCTTCTCCGAAATCTGTAATAAACGCTGGAAATTCAAGCTACCTAATTTAGTATAAAAAAGATAGCAAAATATTCAATAACGTTAGTAGTGTGCATCCATACAAACTAAATTACATCTATAACTACAATATAAATTCAACATTTAAATTGTGAAAAGGAGAAGAAGAGTGCGGTGTCGAAGTATTTAATATTTGTATGTACATTAAATTAAATTTCCAAAAGTATAGCACTTTTACATTTTTGTTAAAGGTATACTTAATTATGCTAATGAAGCAGGGTTTCGTTTGAATTGAATTCTAATGAGGATTTAATGAAGTATCTATCTATACGTTGGCCTAATATAAAGCATTATACTAAATAGCATAGTATGGGGAAAGTTTTGCGGGTAATATAATAGGGAATTGTTTTACTTTTGTATTGCAGAGCAGCAAAGCACGGACGATGTCTCAGTCGTACCATCGATACGCTCTGAATTATATAAACGCCCTGAACTACCTGGAGACCCTTCGGCGACATTCCGAATTTTGTGATTTTGAAAAGGTCAGCAGAGGATTTGCCTTGTTCTATCTCCCGCTGCTGCATTCATCCTATTTACTGTAGAAATGAAGTTGTAGTGGGCTAAAAGTCGACTGTCGGCCAGTAAACTCTCCTCTGTCTATTTGGATAAGTTATTTTGTTGTATGTCGGGGCGAGTTGTAAAGTTCAGAGAGTGAATGGATAGAACGGGAAGGCTGTGTGCTGTGAGAGTGGGGCAGAGTGTGCTTCCAGCTCCTCATTCTTCTTGAATGAACCATAACCATCATAATAATAATATATCACATTCTTGCTCCTTGCTCAAGTTTTGCTTTTCTTTGCACGTTTCAAGTGTCATGTCCTCTGCGTGTACGTAGAAATGGCATTCACATCCAATACAATCCCCATCACATCCCATCACATCAAATCATCACATTGCCACAAGGAATTCTTAAGAGAATGTGGGCGAGCTCCTGTCTTATCATTCTCGTCTTTCTTACAGCCTAGACAAATGCCGACAGTTTGTCCAAATGGACTTGACGAAAACTTTATATAAAAATTCAGACTCAATATTATATAGCTACGTACATACAAACCAAGGAAATAACTATAATGATAATGTTATTATAAGCTCTTATTGCGCCATAGTGTCTCTCTCTCTCTCTCTCTCTCCCAATCTAATGTGCGCGTCAGCAAAAAGCACAGAGAGATTTATGACACAGCATAACAGACAACTTGTTCTACACTTTCAGAGGACTCAGAAATGTTTAGCTTTCCACATCTCTAGAAGACCGCCACTGCATCAAACCAATCTCATTTCTACGAGAAATTTGCCCTCAGTTAACGTCCATAGCACCATACGCTGCAATGCAGTAAATGAATTCCTTATTTCTTCTTTTCAACACGAAATTTAATTACACCACCACCAGAATTGAGCAAAAGTAGCCTGCTAAGCCTGCTAGAGATTTATCATCTTCTTTAATGACCGGAAGTACCGATACAGTTAGTTATGCTATGAGAATCAGCTATAAACTTTTTCTGACATTAGAACACGCAGACACGATGCAGATCTAAAAATGCCTGTAAGTTAATTAGATTCGCATCAAATTGTGAAATTGGACTTCAAAATACTCCTTTTTACCCAGATTTTGAAAGTTTTCATTTTCCTACATGCTACATCAGCAATTTAAATACCAATGCTATTCCCCCATATACAATTTTCAAGGCTGCCTACCTATATTAAGATTCTTTAGTATTCCAAACTGAAATCAATAGTAGTGAATAGGTAATTATGTAAGATGGTTTTTGAATTAGGCAGCTAAAATTTCAAATAAAAATTAAAAAATTGCAATTTTTTTCAGCAATTTTTCAGTACATTTCTAGTAAGAAACGTCATTTATAGGGAAATGTAGCTTGACCTTCAAACAACTTTCGTTCAACATTATTCTACTGTATTTTAGATCAGGTTGATAGATAATTATTTAGACTTGGAGTGTGCGTAACTCTGTAGGTTCCATACAAAATGCTAATAAATTATACCTCCATAGAGTTCGCCATGATTTTCTATATGAAATCAAGGTAAATTATTTGGTATAAAAGGGAAGCACTGCTACGTTAAGACAGTATGAACATATAATATGACTAATTTTGAGACTTTGAATTCTAGTTGTGTATGCGAGACCCAAGGTGTAAGAAGTTGCAACTGACTGATTTATTGGTGTCGCCCGTCCAGCACATCATGAAAGTTCCACTCATTCTCAAAGATATTCAAAGTAGAACAAATGAACCGCAGGAGAAGGAACTCATCGCTCAGATTCTGGAGATCCAAGAAAACTCAATCCGTAAAATGCTCTTTCCTTTGATTCTTCCCCCGCTTCCTTCTACCTTTGTCAATTATAAATACTCACTCATCTTCATTTGTGGATTTCAGTTCATCTTCCTACACTTTTCATGCTTTTCTTTAAAGTAACTTGGAGATATCTTCACATTTTCCTTTTTTCATACTAATTTAGTTTTGCAGATTCCCATTTCCACAATTAGTCATAGTCTTCCATGTAGGAATACTGATATTGATTTACTCGTTGATATGCAATGCCCATTATTATTAATTCTCTCATTTCTAATTTCAATTATCGAGATCACACTGTACAGGGTGTGTATAGTACTAGCATTCTGTGTGTGAAATAAGTAAGGCACGAGATTTCATTATAACCGACCGCCGACCAGTGTCCCTAGTGCTAGTCAATCCATTTTACAACATGTCAAAGCTTAAATAAAACAAACCATACAAAATTTCCATACCTTTTTAAAGAGATGGGGGATTTCCCAAATATTTCTTTAGTAGTGAGAAGATTAAAATAATGACACATCACATACAGATGCAGACGATCTCGTCATGAGTACATGCAACTGCTATGCTCCTGATGCTATGCCATGCTCCTGAGTCAAAGTCTGATTTCAAATATTGATAGTTTAATTCTTAGTTAATTCATTAGATTTAATAAATACAAATATGTCTTTCGTCTTGGGTCACCAGAAATAAGGCTAGTTTAATTTTTCCGTAGTATTCCAATGGTAAAGCCAATGTCTGCAAAAGTTTCAATTCCTACTTTCGTTTACTAGCTGAACTACGAATTGCATAATGAGGAGTTGGTTAATTGACTCAAGGATATTCTGAAATTGAAATTGTATGCATTTTGACACTCAACAGGTGAATTGGATGACAAAATGCGATGGCTGAAGAACTTTGAAAGACTTCTTGAAATACAAAGGAACATTGTTTGGCCGTCTATTCTTGAAATGGAGCCAAAAGTAAGTGTAACATTACCTTTCTGAATTACAGTGATGATCCTAATAATTTGGTATTTTCTTTCTCGCTTTACAAAATGGCTTATTTTTTCCTGTCAAGTATTTGATATCATTATGTAAGTGTATATAAAATATCCCAAGAGCATTCATGACTATTTGTGCAGAGTATATATATAACGATGATGGTGCAACTCTTAATAGAGGGACGTAAAACTTCGTTGTTTATGGTATGAATTAAAAATAGTTTCGAGAAATTAGCAGTGTACTGAAAGGCTTTGGCAAGGTAAATTAATTTGTTACTGCAATGCGCCGGAGGAGATAGGGCTAGTGCTATAGCAGGCTGTACTCAGTTCTGTATCGCGGAAAACGACTTGCGAATATTAAGAGGAGGGAGTTGTTTACTTGTATCTGTATGCCTTTATAAGTTTCGTACATCATTTTGCTAGTGCACTGGGTAACTTTTGCATGGAGAAGTAGAAAGTGAAGGACGTGTAGGTATTTTTCAAGTGTGTGACAACTGAAAGTCTTGCTATCAGATGTCGCAGTGCATGTGTCTAATTGGACCAATGTGTTGAGGGTCAACTCAGCACTGTAAAATAGCTCCGAGGAGTTGTTACAGACTCCGTCATTGCAAAAAAAAATAATTGCCTCGAAGAAGAGTCGCGTTTTGTTGCTTCCTGATTGCAGTGCTTGTGTAGAGTGAACGAACATGTTCGCTCTTCTCTATAAGCTCGACTCGACCCTCTGTCTCTCTTTCCGTCTTCTATCCATACACACAACCAGTGTTTGATATTGACAGGCTTTTTAAGATTTTTGCCAGTCAGCCATCAATTTTAGCCCGCTAAATTGGCCAGTGGTCAAAAACGGCCAATGGCCAAAAATAATGTAAAATAATTTTGACCAGGCGCAAAAAAGATTTTATTCCGCTAAAATTCCATTTTTGCCACTAGCCAGTGGCTAGTCAAACACTGCACACACTCACAAACGTCACAACTGAGTGGCGAGAGGAAGTTCCATCGAAACTTTTGGGCCAGATCAGTTTCAGCTTACTGTCGACTATAATATTGGATGTTGTTTGTATGACTTGTTCTACGAAAGTGTGTAAGTCAGGGAGCAGTGACACGTTTCAGTGACTCCTAAGTATTTATTGTTGGTATAGTCGCGAGCGAGAGTTGAGACTTCAGACGGACCATTCACTCAGTCAGTGCAGTGGCATAAGCAGAAACTGAGAATTCGCAACTTCCCTCTTAGTAAGCCTATAATATAATGCTTAGTGTGGAAGAAAATTGCATTATCATGAGTGCTCATTCTGTGACTTCTGCCTAGTCGCCTAATTGTAGTAAGTGTTCTTCTGGCATGCAGTCTCAGCAATTAAATTACGGACTAATAATTGCTCTCTTCTTAGTATGGGCGACTAGATCTCTGCCTCCTCCTCTATTCCGTTTGACATTCTCCCTCTCATTTCTCTTATGTATCCTTGTCTAACAAATAATCTGTATAATTATTATTAACTGCTGTACAACATGAAAAGCAGAGGCGTGACGAAATTCCTGCCGCTCCTTTTATTCCTTAGCTTCGGAATTCCGCCTAATTGATTTAAGGCCACTATAGCACTTCTACTCAATCGCACGGAAACTTCTAAGTTTTTCTATTTAGAGATGGGCATACTTTCTAATATCTCCATTGTTTTATTTCTTTTGTCTTTCTAAAAAATTAACTCTTGCTAAATAATAAGTACCTAGAAATGACTAACTAAAAATCTGGCAGTGTTTCTAAATGCCCTCATTATTTCAGTTGCTCCAAGTTAACATAAACTAAACTATGAGTATATAGTATAATTAATTATGCATACACTTAAATCTTAAATCAAAAGATTTATAATTTGCCATATTTAAGCATGTTCACTATAGCATAAATCCAAATAAATTGCTAAACGAAAAAATTGATTGCGGATGAATAAATAAGAGAATAACATTTTTTAAATTTACGTACTCTACAGACCTGGGTTCCTGACTTCCTTCGCGTGGCTCTGGCTCGGCAACCGTGCGACTCTTTAGTCGTTTCCCCCCGTCGTCAGATAATACACGAGGGACTGCTTCAATTGTGGGACACAGGGAAACCATCCGAAACTTATGTAATTCTCTTTGATGACATGCTTCTTATCACCAGACGAAAAAAGGGACTTAGCAAAAAGGTGAGAACGCGGATTAGCTATTTATAAGATTCATGCTGACTTCTTATTAACTATTTAGCCATCTTCTATCATTTCCTCCTCATAGACAATTATTTGTGTCGGGCAACTGATCATCGTTATAGTAATTCTTTTACAATTTCGATATAAAAGTATTGGAGCAATTATTCGCCTTCCCTGTTAAAAGTGACTATTGCTAAAATAAGTCCAAAAATCAAGTATTGTCAAGCTCTAAATTATACCTGCTATCCCAGATGGGCATATAGACCATCGACGTGATTTAATCTTTGACCTTCAACCTTTTGAAGGGATTTGTCACCTATGGCAATAACTGAAGTTTACTGAGACTGTATTACCCATTAAAATGTCAAGGATTTCCCTGAGAGTATATAATCCCTGACACTGTGACACTAAATTCAATCCAGGTATGTACATAAATTCTATATTCTGCCGTTTCTCTTTTTTGAGAGTTAATTTTGAGTAGAGCGCTGATATTTTCGACTCGTAATATATTTAAATAAAATAGATATACAGACATGAGTAAATAATTTGACTTGTTATTTCCGTTTGGATTGAGTGAGCACATTTGAAATAGTCCACCGCTATATTATCTACATTCCTATTTGGCCATTTGGAGGCAATTCGTCGTCAAATTATTTATGAATGAATGGCACAGTAAGTAATAAATGGGAGAGTGGCGTAACATGTGGGACAGTGCCATAAATTGATATTAAGAGAGAGGAGATGATTTTGGGGATGGTTAAGGGTAGCTTGAGGCTAACGTGTTGACCGGCGTTGATGTGAGATATTTGGGTGGTGTGTAGAAATCGTCGCTGACGGAGAATTGGTCGACGACATGCGGTAAGAACAGCGGGGTGGTGGGGAGCGGTCTGGAGACGAATCACCGATACATCGTGTACCGCCAGCCCATCTCGCTGGATCGCTTCTTCATCCATGACATCGGCGAAGCAGAAAACACTACGGCGAAACTGGATTATGCTTTTGTGCTCGTCTCACTGAACCGTTTTCAGCAGATCGTTTCTGTTCATACTTTCCAAGCTCCGACGGATCAAGTCAAAGTACTTTCGATTTTCTCTGCCTCCGCCTTGTCAGCTTCCTCTCTCCCTGCCCGTCTTATTGCATACTTTATTGCTTTAGCAGAGAACTTGCCGCCGCCTCTTCATGTCAATAACTGAGTAATGCATCCTGGCTTCCCTCATATTCAAACAAAATTCATCCTCCTCCTAACCAAATCTGGATAGCATGTCCTGCTTCACTAGTCAGATAAACTCAATTTTCGGCGACTGCTACATTCACTGTGTGTGTGTGTGTGTGTGTGTGTGTGTGTGTGTGTGTGTGTGCTGTGCTACCTGCCTAAAAATTCTAGAAACTCATCTTCTGTCAACCGTAAGCATACCCTGCCTGCCTGCCACATATGCACAGCCGAAAACGAACGACAACCAACCTGTCCGTAGCAGCTAGCCAAATTATGTGCACAAAGTTAGACTTTCTTCGTGCCATACATCTGCAGTACCCACAAAGATAATGCTCAACATGTCACATCTCAACCTCCACTAACTTCTGCTCTGCTCTGCCACTACATTTCGCCTAGCTCCAATCTTCAACCTCCTTCCCTACTTACTCTCACTAATATTTAAATATCTTCCTGCAATTCCACCAGTTTCCTAAACTATAATCCACACGCCCGTTATTGCACCATTGAAAAATCTAGGCTAATGATTTAATGTCCTTTTTCTATGTCAAACATTATTTTTACTTGAAGAAAAAGTGTTTGATGTGCCAAAATAAGACCCTTTCCCTGGAAATGATTGTCTGCGCTATTATCGGTTAAGGCAGGGTGACCATATCCATTCCCTATTTAATGTGATTTTTTAAGAGCTACCCATTCATCATGTAAAGGGTTTTTTAGGAATGCGACCACTATGTCCTCTTTTAGTTAAAGGTTTTCTGGACACTTTAGGCACTTAAACGAAGGTTGGAATCAGTATCATTGATAGCTACATAGATAATTAGATCAGACAATACTTAAGATTGTAAAATGTTTTCCAATTTCTTGAGAGAATACGATATTTGAATTCGAAAAAAGGAAGCCACAATTAATTTATTTATTCATTATACAATGTAGTTAATTTTCTCATTGCCAATCAAACTTCGGATCAGATAAATTATGTAAACCAAAGATGCACTTAAATTATATTACTAAATATAGAGCAACTTACTGTTATGCAAACAAAAATGCTCATGAGCAAATAACCAACAGTAGCTTTTAGCTTTGTAAAGCAGAGATTTAATCTAGTTTTTGTCAAAATATAGCAAGACAATGTTCACGGATTTGTGCAGTCTGGTTCAAAGGATTATTTAGGGGCAAAACCTGGCCTCTTATGCTATGAAATTTAAAAAATGGCGTTTTTGCCTCGATAAAAATGGTCACTTTGAGTTAAAGGTAAAGTAAATGGGAATTGCTACAAATTGGTAGGTATCCTATTTGCAAAAGCGCCAACAAACTATCGGGCATTTGTGCCTGCGTGTTTGTGTCTACCCGTGCCTACATGCATCCACAACATAATTTAAAAGTTGAAGTAACAGATTGGACAATGTACTTATTTATAATATGACGGAATTGCACATAACTCCGCACAATTTACCATAGTAGTCCATCGAATATTATAATAAATAATGTACTGGGCGAGGAAGGGATCACACCACACTACACTTACTACTTATTAGTAAAATGCCAGTCAGTGACGAACAAAAACTGCAGATTTTTTAGGCTCTGGTTGAACTAAATATATTAGTATACATACCTAAATGTATATGGGTAAGTAGCTATAATGCTATTACAAGCAACTTCAGGTTCACGTAAGAAAGCAGGGTAGCGAGGGTGGAAACGGTTAATTTAGGTTAGTAAAAATAATTCATAATGTATACTTGAAGTCACAGTCGTTGAAACATATTTAATTTGGAAGTTGTATCCTAAAAATTCTAAACAAAGGACAGTAAAAAATATTCTAAAACGCTAATTTAATTTTTCTTAAAGTTGTTTAATTTTAAATTCGCATTTAAATGGTACTACTGTGTGTAACACCTGTGTAAATGGCATAAATCGCGTCACAAATAGCCAAAATATAGTTTAATTTAGTTTCGGGCAGTGCGCAATGTTTTTGTTCGAGTTTTTAAGGGTGAGTAATTTATATGAATATTATTATCTATTAATCCCTTTTTGTTTTTTGTTGTGTATCTGTTGTTTGGTACTTCTCTATAGTAATTGGTTAATTAAGCTTGTTTTGATTGGTTTATTTTCTCGAGTTAATTATTTTATCTCTAAATT
>JABASI010000248.1:0-46335 GCA_019776505.1 Tomocerus nigrus
CCTACAGAAAACACTAGAAAACAAAATAATGCTATGAAATTACTTTCTTGTATCTGTAGTCCTTTCTTTACGTATCTTTTGCACTTAGGTATATTAGTAGAGATGTAGAGAAAAGAAGTTTACATACATTAGTGTAAAGTATGCTAGTGTCCCAGTGAGCAAACAAAACAGAATACAGATGAGGTAGCTGTTAAATTAAAGTTTCTAGCATTTCGCAACCGAGTCCTTCGTAGTTTCTAATCTAATTGCAGTGCATCTGTATGAGTGCACTCGAGGCATTAGAAGAGCAGCTCTTCTTCTCCTTCTACACACTTGCATAACAATCTGTGCTGTGGACTCTCTGAAGAAATTAAAATGAGTTTAAGTACCATAAGAAAAATGTGAGAAATCAAAAATACTGAAATGAAGGACAGTGCACAACAACGCTGTTAGAGTGAGTGAATCTTCTTGGCTTAGCTTTATATATATATGAGTTGTAGGTGCGTTGCATGCTCAATTAGACCGGTTTTCTTAAACCAATATAAAGCAGTCGGAGAGAAAGAAAATATTTATCCTAGAATTAGTGAAGATATGCAATAGGTACTAGTTTTGATATCAAACAATAGATCCACATCCAAGATATGAAGAAATTAAAATGAGTTTAAGTACCATAAGAAAAATGTGAGAAATCAAAAATGCTGAAATGAAGGACAGTGCACAACAACGCTGTTAGAGTGAGTGAATCTTCTTGGCGTAGCTTTATATATATATATATATGAGTTGTAGGTGCGTTGCATGCTCAATTAGACCGGTTTTCTTAAGCCAATATAAAGAAGTCGGAGAGAAAGAAAATATTTATCCTAGAATTAGTGAAGATATGCAATAGGTACTAGTTTTGATATCAAACAATAGATCCACATCCAAGATGCGTTACTTCAAGAAAGAGAATCAACTCCGTTGTCCAGTCATATCTTTTTCTAGGTAGAAGTTCATCCACTTATATTGCTACCCTTTTCTCTCTATCATATAATTACACTATAGTTCCAAGGAAAATGAACCTTTGCTTACGCTCGTTTTGTAGTGTTAACCTCCTAAGATTTGTTCTCTGGCCTGCAACAACGAAATTACAGAATAAAAGGATCTATCGATTGGTTTCTTTGCTACAGAGGAATGAGTAGGTAGCTACTCGACTCTTTTATTATAGAAGAAGACTAAGAAGAGATAGACATTAGACGCAGTATTAATATTAGAAGAGTAAGGAAGGATCCTTGTGAAGCCTCCTGTGATGACTACTAAGCAGAACAAGTAGTATTTTCTATACAGTGTATATAGACTCTTTATATTTTATATAGAGCAATGTTGTAGAATCAAGAAAGATTGCATGGTAGCCTTCTTGACTTTTCATTAGTGTCTCATTTTAAGTCATGAAGAATACCTTGGCGAGTAATTTGGATATAGTTATAGGGAGGATGTAAGTACAGATGTACAAGTCCTTGTTCTACACTAGTAGTATGTGGTAACAAAGGCGAATGCGTTTAATTCTGAAATTCTTGTTCTTAGAGAGAGAGTGCCTACTTATACATAGAAAAGTCAAAGGATACTTATATGCATGTACATATGTGCATGCAATGAAGCATGTAGATATAGATACAATAATGCTGATATAGTTTTTAATATAGGACAGTCAAGAGTGTATACTACTGTGCTCGTTCATCTTACTGTCGGTTCAGACTGTAGAAGATAAATCAGGGGCGAGAGGTCTGTAAATAAAGGGGAAATTCCTTTTTAAGAACTCATAATTACGATATAAGAGGATTGCATTGCCTGTTCTGTTCAATTTCCCTCTTTCAACTAACATACGACTACTATTACAACTCATATTATGTAAGTAAGTAACGAGCGGCAAGACAATATAGACAACTGGCACATCCTATCTGCTACACAATGTACACACCTATATTATATCTGAATTAAAACTAGGTGCTTGGAACTAATTTTGCAGGAAATTTACGGAGATTGCTAAAATTTCTGGTCCGACATTTCTTATCTTACCTTTAACAAATATACACTATCAAGTCATAAACTATATACATTCTTCCTTTACTATACTATCATGTAATAGTGTGAGCGGCAGCGGTCCCGACACTGTCTACACACTTATGCATGTAGTATATTACACAGTACCTTACGGTTTTGGCATGTTTCAGAATTAAAGACAAGGGACCGACTACTATAGTAAAATTTCTACACTCTCTACTCAGAAATAATCTGAACAAGGTTTCAAATATACACGATAGATATATTGTCGGTTATGTAATTCAGTTCTAAGGAAAGGCAAGGTTTGCTAAGTCAGGAAGGGATTCATGATTGATGCTCTGCGTGCAAAGATTTGAGTATATAGGTGCTAATTTGCACTGGGCCAAGTTATGTTACATGTCGTAGCAAAAGATATTTACCTTCTCCTTCTACTTTACATGGTCTAACCAAAGGATTAGGAAAAAGAAAGGAACTGGAATGTGTGTAGTGTATAAGGAGACTTATTATGTGAGATTAAAGTTTCAACTCAGATTTATTAAACAAATAGAACAAACATTCCGATATGTGATTAACTTTTGTATTACAACAATGTACGTATGCTGTTGTAATGGGTTCATATGAAACTGAGTTTATGAGTTGTGAAGGGAGAAAAAAGGTTGTTGCCAGTAATAATATCTGTGTTAAGATTTTGCATCCAAAAGGGTAGGTACTCAAATATTTTCTTCGTCTAGTATTCTTCTTCCTACGTTTTGTTGCAAAGCTCTAATCAATTTGTACATAATAAGTATGGTATTGTTGGAGAGTGAGCATTTATGTAACATGGGCATCTTCTCGTAGATATCTACTATGAAATTATGAACACATTATCTCAAATCTTGAGCTTGGGAGTTGGTTCTCTGGCACATTCAATTCAGTACACGATATGATTTTTAATGTGGGTATTAAATACAACTCATATCTATGAACTCTAGTCAAGTCGAGTTAAAAAAGTCAAATGAAAGGAAGTGAAGTTAAGCCATAGCTCCTAATCCCATGTAACACCATTACTCTACATCAACGTCCACTTTATATTCTAGGAGTAGTAGAGAGACAAAGANGTCAAATGAAAGGAAGTGAAGTTAAGCCATAGCTCCTAATCCCATGTAACACCATTACTCTACATCAACGTCCACTTTATATTCTAGGAGTAGTAGAGAGACAAAGAGCGAAGGAAGCTTTGAGCTGCATCAAACTAGAAACCTACTACTACTCACAAATCAAACTCTTTTTAATATGTTCACAAATTATGCTATATGTATATTGGTATTGAATTTGCATTGCTCGCACACACACACAACAATAAGAAACTCAGTTCGTTTAATTCATTCAGTTCTCAACTCAGGTTTTCCCTCTTTGTTATCATTTATCATTCATCTGAATCTTTAATAAGTTTAAAAAGCAAAGCAGTTCATATATTGTCTCTCTATTTTCTATATGTATTATCGTGTGCTATTATGCTGAAAACAATGAAGCACAAACACCAAACTCAAGCTTTCGTATCACCATCAACATTCTTAAGTCGCGTTGGACAAGACAAGACAAGGTAGACTAGGATTTAATGCATGTGGGTAGTTTTCTATGTTATCATGACTGTGATTAGCATAGGAGGAGTAAGAAAATCAAGTCAATAAAAACAAGACGCTAACTTATTTGAATATATGTAGTAGTAGGCTGTAGAACGCATATAGATAAACATGCCTGTCTCTCTACAATAAGAAACAGTAGTGGTAGCAATAAGAAAAGGTCGAAAAACATACAGGAATAGTCTGTGATAGAGAAAAACAATGTAAGTGAGCTTACAATTAGTAGCATGTCTAGTTGTAATGGGATTGTTTCCATCCCTTCCCTATGCCATTATACTTTACATTCATATTTTGAAAATATAAGGCTTCGTTGAAATTATTATATGTAAATACTGTAAGGTGCGTTGAATGATATCCAGCTAAAATCCAGATCTATGAATCAAATCAAAAGTTTCACATCCGAATAATCAGTGAGTCAGTAAGTGAGTAACTAAAATCTAGGATTTTCGTCTAAAAAACGTGTACTCTCCTTTTTATCTTGTTCCTTCACAAATTTCCATTTCACAAATATGAAGCTAGTAGTACCCAGTGCATTATATAGTTAATATGAATATGAATGCAACTTTGCAATCAAAACCCGAATTATATATAACCTAAGAGTATTTCTCTCCTTCTCTGTCTCAGATTGTTATAACTAATAATAAAAGACGAAGAAATGCAGTAAGTATATAAGTGTATGTAAGAGTCGTAATAATAATTTTGTGTAGGATGAGTGAGTTTATTAAGTATGAGCTTTAAGTAAGTAAATGAGTAGTGAGTATTTGTGAAGTATACTGTAGTACGGGAATGACTGCCTTCTCCTCAAAGACTGACACAGGAGATAATAAAAGTCTGGGAAATTCGCAGGGAGCAATTATAGTTATTATCGTTGAAATTCTCATAGCTTTAGCTTTTTAGCTACTACTTATATCATGCAGTATAGAATATAAGTACAACTTACAAGTTGAGTTGATTAGCATCCGAGTTACGACTCAGAAGGATAGAAAAGTTTGAATTGGACGTCGACATCCAGTCTGTGTTTCCCTTTTGTTTTCCAGGCAAATTGTAATAAACCCATTTGGTTGCTATCTATATGGGCTTTACTTTTAGTTGCAATTACTTCCAGTTTCATTTGAGAGTGAGCCTTAGTTAAGTGTGTAGAAAATGAGTAGGATGCTTCATGTTCTTTAAACAATAATAAGATTTACATGAGAAAAGCTTGACATTACTTTGGCTTGTTAACCTTTGGGATGTATGGGTGCATTGGTCATTGACAAATAGGCTTCCTTTACTAACAGACTCTAGACACCCAACGCAATAACAACCGGACTTTGCTTCTCAATGCAACTTTATATTCTATTTATTTAGCCATGCCAAACTTCATTTCATTACATTACAGTGCTTAAAAACTTGACCAGACAAACTTATATATACCTATCATTTTTCCATATAGACAATAATATAGTCTCTCTACTGAATTTCGTTACCTACTGCATCAAAGAGATAATTGAGTGAATGAGTGGAGTCTTTTGACTTAACTTGTTTTCTGTTGCATCCTATTGTGAATTACGTATCCAGGAGGAATTACTCCTAAAAGCCGCACAGACTTACTTGGATTTTATTAGCTAGAATTTAGCTTTTGAGAGAGGCGAGTTTATAATGTTCACATCTTTCTATTATATCTCCTCCTTAGTATACTTATGAGCTTCTCTGTTGTCTTTTCCGCGTGAGCATTATTTCATTCTAAGAAGGATGGGTCGTAATTTGTGCTGATTGGAACATAAATCTAATTGTAAGTCTTGGCTGCGACTGTCATGTCATGTCACGTGGGCTTACTCGCTTGCCCAACAAAAGTTAACTGTCTTTTGGACAGAACAAGGCAACTGGCCAAAAACTATTGAATTTTTCAATCGATTTCCTATGATGTGTCTTTTGTGTATAGTTGAAAGAAAAGCTTATTTATAAGTATAGGTAACTGCATTTAATAATGTCCACCCGTCACTCTTCTACACTTTTCTTTCTATCTCCTCGTCGAGAATTTTGATGTTGATTGTAAATTCAATCAACGAGCTAAAGTTCACATCACAAAGAAAGATAAATTACCAGTTGATCGAATGTTTTGTTTTTGTAGAAAGGAGTATACACGGCGATTATGTTTATGTTTATATGCTTTTCATCCTCTAAACATAAGAAGAGTGTATAGGGCCGACTTCATCTACAATATTCCTTGACAATCCCTTGAACAAGCTAAACAGTCCTCGACGCTTTAACATAATTTAAATAGTGTTAGGAAAGTATAAGAAAGGGAGGCTATTGTATTTAGCTTTTAATTTCTTAGTTGGCCATTAGTTTTGCTTCGACTGCCATCAAGTCGTTACATAGCGTACTTATTGTTGTTAATACTAATTTACTATCTTGTAGTTATTAGTTGGACAGATTAGGATTTCCTTATTGTTAGTATTTGTGTCTATCAGTTTTATATTCCTTTTCACTCTCTCTCTCTCTCCCTGCACAATTATAATATTGCTGTTATCTTATATAGAAGTGATTATTGGATATGTTTAGGTTAGTCTCTGGATTTAATATAAAGAATGGAAAGCCATGGAAAGCAAGTCAAGTCGAGTCAAGTTCATGATAATAAAGTTTCCCATTCACACAGATTTACATAGTGATGAGCTGAAGTGAAACATAACAATGGATGTTATGCTTTAAATGCAATTCTACATTCTCGACACATTACAATTACTGTTGAAGGCATGTAAAGCTAATGCATCATTCTGAACTGGATTGAACATTCAGCAACGTATATACTATATGAACTTCCTAGTACATATATAAACGAAATTGCATTTTGGAAATCGACTGTAGTTTTCGTAATAGCTAGGATCTTACATATATAATGATGTGTAAAGTCAAGTGAGAGATAATAGTAGTAGTAGCTGCAGAATGAAATGTTCTCGTTGATTAATGTGATATGATAAGTACGTATCGTATGTTTGAATTGAATGCGTCAAGATTATACGAGAGACAAAAGACAAAATAGTACAAGCTTGAGATACATTGTATAGATAGATAGATAATAGGGAGCTACTACTGCTACAAGGAAAGCATGTGCAAGTGCAAGTGAAGTTACCAAGTTAAGAAATGATGAGATAGATCGTACGAAGGCAGAATGGAGGAAATGAGGGCATTAAAATTCCCTTGCAGTCCATCAGGCTGCAAGAAGGTGTAAAAGAGTTGGCAGGTGTGATTTGTTTCAAACACTTAAACGGAAAAAAGAATCGGAGAAAAATAATCTGAGTCTGTTCATGCATTTAACACACTTATATTATTAGATATGTTCTAGGAAGTATAGAGTGTTAAATGTCCTTATCATCTATAACCATCTCTCTATGCACTCCACATATAGATCATAATTAGCATAGAGAGAAAAGGGTTAGGATGTTTTCTAATAGTGTGATGTATTAGTAAGTTAGCAGTAGTAATTTATGTTGTAATATATTCTCTATATATTTGTGAGTTATAGTTTTCTTATCAGTTTTCTATACGTAGGTTAGTTATGCTATGCAGTTTAAAGACGGGATAAGAAATTATCAGATCCATTTCAAGAATAGTTTCCCTCTTCCCGTCTCCTGTTAATTATCTTTTCCCGAAGAACGAAAGGAAGAACACAAAAGCTAATTTTAATGCATTATGTTCACAATGTGTACAAGTGTATAGGGATGCAGGGCATCTTTACTACATTGCACCTACTCCACTTGTGTTTTATGTTCTTAACAACCTACTCTCTTCCCCCCTTATCTCTTTCTTTCTCTCTTTCTTTCACAGTAACATAATAGGATAATGGTTATAGTCATAAAGAAGGTAATAAGCATAAAGATAGAAAAAAGTTGATTGTAGCAAACACAAAGTTAGAAATAGTGCGTCCCGCTTAACTCTACCTAACACTAGAATCTAGTAAACTATATTGGAAATAAAACAGTTTTATTTTGTTTTGTAAATGTGACTTTTTGATGGCTTTTCTCTTCCTCTCAAACATTTTATCTAGGTACTTTTATGGATAACCTTAACACATCCCCACCCAATTCCATTATTTCACTTTTGGTTGAAGAAAACAGATCAGCGACTACTTAGGTATACCTATTGGCTATACAAAAGGGTTTTCCCTATTTTTCATACATAAGCAAGAACAGGTACATTACATTAGAAAATATAAAAATGTAGACAAAGGCATAATCTTTATAGGGATTGTTTATTCTCAAGGTATTTCATTGTGAGCATATTAATGCATTACTTATTGGGAAAAGTAAGAGATTCTTTTAATTTTAGATAAGTTAGTTAGTGCTACAGTTTTCTAAGCTAGTTCCCTTCAGAAGGATATTGTGATTAGCTTTTCAAGTTAGAAATGAGTATGCGTTGCTCCGCAGGGCACACGCACCTTTAAATCACTTCCAACTGACAGATGTTATTTGGGCAAATCATTTCTTGCGCACCTCAAACAATCTCTCTGGCTTTTACCATTACCTTCCAAACAAATCTGTCTTTGTTAGCTCCAACACTATATTAGTAGAAGATTTTCTATTATAGTGAAATGCATTGTTATAAACCAGGCATGTTCTTCATACACACATACATATATACATATACTTGGTAAATAGTCATTTATAATCCTTGAGGATTTTGTTTTGTGTGTTGGAGGTACCCTTGTTCCTTATTCAAGGTCACTCCGAAATCCTCCCATCACATCCCATCAAATGACTGATGTAAAGGCAAGATACATACCTGCTGTAGCTGTAGTATAGGCTGAAGAGAAATAATGCATATACCAAAAATACAATGTAGAAATACAATGGCACAGAAAGGGAAGAAAGAGCTTAAGTCGTTGTGATGTCAAGCTCAAAGTAAATCTAATCCCATGATTCTTAAATTCATAGGAAGATACCTGAGAAAGAAGCCTTGAAGATATAGTTGAAACCAAAAGGCATCCTTTATCCTGTAGCCTTAACTGCATAATAGTGAGGCAGTAGTAAGGAGTAGAAGGAGTTCTAACTCAATGCAAGACTTTCCACTCAGATGAACTCTTTCTTTCTATGACTTACTTTCTGTAGTGGATGATGAGAGAGAGAGAAATATAGAGAGAATAGAACGTGTAAAATAAAAGTAGACGTTTTCATACTGAACAAGTATATATGAAATGATGAGTGTATGAAAATGGATATATAGCCAGGTATTATATAGAGCACACCTTTATATAAAAAGAGGTTCGTATACCTACTTACGCATCAAACTTTCTTTGAATTAGAATTGCTCGGTTCGTTTGTCAGATTTAAGATTAGATTGTTTCGCTGCATTGCATTATATTTGTAATACTGAACTGAAGAACTGCTTTTACTGACATTACTATAGCTAAGAGTTTATATAGTAGGATCTTGTTTTATTCTCTATATATTTAGTTGGAAGTAGAACAAGAAGGGATTTATCTTGTATGTATGGAAAATGAGTCTGTATAAAGATGTGGTCAAGTCAGATAGTGGATGGGATGGGATAGGTAAGTTTAGAAAAGATAGGCCACGTTTATACTTAGAGATATTACGCAAGTCAAGCTAGATAATGCAACTCACACCGTTTCCTCTATTACCATATCGAAATTGGAAGTAGTCCAGTCTCCCTATGCATATCTCTCTCTCTCTCTCTCTCTGCAGCAGCAGCGTGTCTGTATCGTTTGTGTACAAGTAAGACACACGGAGGTTGGATGGAAATTGAACTTGGACAAATCTTCCATTTATTTTCGGTGAGCCACCTTCTTCTCTATAGAGGTTGGCTTCGTTTGACGCTTTGCTAGCACAACGGATCCTCTTATCCACATACAGAAGTCCCCACCACCTACGTGCTCCCTGACAGCCACAACCAATCTGTAATAATAGAGAATTCCTTTATTCCGATTCATTCCAATTCACAACAGAGAAAATCTTGAATGAATCTTCACTAAAGCTCTTTCGTATACTTATGCACACGATATCCCGGGATATTATTAATAATATTAGAAGTCTTATATAGGAAAATATGTATCTGTGTAAGTTCCTTATAATATAATATGCATAAAAGGAAATGAGAATAAGTAGGAAGGGAAGAAAGAGTAAGTAGATTGTTATGTAATTCTGCATTGCAGTTGTCGAATAAAAATTGGAATTCGACAATACAAGATCAAAAATCATTTAAACACGGATTCCGCTTCGTTTTTCCTATTGTAATCTACTTTTATTTGGTGTCCTGTCCGACTCAGTGGAGTTTCTGGGAAGGAATCTGATGCGGTGGAATGAAGTCATTGTGATTTCCCTTCTCAATTCACTTCATGCCACTTTTTTTTTATTCCGTTGGCAATGCCATAGCATGTTTTACTAACGTAGTAGTATGTAGTTGTGCAGTACAAATAAAAGAGTGAGTGTCATGTCAAGCAAGTCAAGTCAGGCAAACGGCAAACCAATTACAATGAAAATAGCTCTCTAGTTATGTAATGTAAGTAAGTACCTGAGTGGGATATGCGTAGTAAGATATTTATATTATTAGGTATGTGTGTGTGTACTAGCTTAGCATGTAGTACTAGAATAGTTATTAAGAATAGTGAAGTGAGTAGTGTGGGTATTTCTGTAGCATATTATGTCATGCAATGTGAGTAATTTGTGTGACGTGGACAAGACTGTGTTATGTTGGACCAAGTTCAGTTCCATTCAGCTGCCTGTCTCTCTTGACTTCTCTTGGTTCAATAGTCTTCCTTCTCTCTTTCAAACCAAACGAAACGGTTTGTCTTGATTTGATTTGATTCCAGGAAGGAGTTGTCAAGAAGCTTTTAGCTCCTTTTCCAAAGACACTTGTCTACGAATATAATATGCTGAAATGCATTATTTACTTAGATAACAACCAGAGTCGACATGTAGAAACTTTTGCTAAAACTACAAAAGAAGTTTTCACGTACGTAAATATGTAGCTAGTATAGTAGCAGATATTTTTAGCACTTTTCGACTTTTTTCAAACTCGACGAAGGAATTTCCCTGGTAAAAACTTGTGCGATGGAAATAAATAGTAAGAATGTAAGTACTTACCTACAGAAAATGTAGTGTCGTGAATGCATTCTTAGCTATTATACTGAAAGAGTAAACATGAAATGAAAAGGATCCTTATAAGAAATTGTGGAATTAGCCATGGGAATTGTATTGTTACAGATAATATTATCCCAGTCGTCATTAAACAGTGTGAAAAATGAACGAGTATTGTTTCAATTTGGGCTAATGAGCTTTGTTGACATGTGTCGTGTCATGTCACGTCATTCTAGCTCACCTTATAGTAAAGTAGTCAAGCCAAATCACCTCATTTCGAATTCCTGAGAGGGGGAAATGATTGTAGAGACATGGATTCCTCGTCTGGAGCGATTTGTTCATAGTTTGAATCTCATTCGGAGCTAGTAGCTAGATGAAGATATGGTGATAGTAATGCTTTCTCTTAAATATTTCAGATAAGCTCTCAGCTCTCCTTAGGCTACACGAAAAACAATAAAAGTCTTTTATTTACAATGTAGGCAATAGTTAATCGAGCTGCCATTGGCTGGCCAAGTGCAGAGCACGAGGTGTGGATTGAACGTTTCATGTTTCTAATTATGTTTCTGTCACAGAAAACGACGTTTTTATTCATACTGGTCCTAGTCATGACATAGAAATGGCTCGAGCTCGAGCCTACTTCGTTTTTTACTAGGAAATATAACACTAGCTATGTAAATACCGAAATAAACTCTGTTAATATATAACTTTTCTATTCAGCATTGATCTGTCATGGGTAAGTTATAGTGTAGAAACGTAATGTTATATATAAATGTAGCATATGCGAACACACAATCGTGTAGTAAATGAATAGGAGCTTTTCTTCACTGTTTGCTTTAGCACAGTTTGTAAGATTTCTTACGATTAGTTAAACAAAGATGTAAAAATACATTTCCATTGTATATAGATGTGTGCGTAGTATAGATAGAGCTTCAATAATAATAACGTCATGGTATACAACTACCTGGGTAGGTACCTATGTATATTTAATAGATATGTTAGTTTACACATTCACACTAGTACAATGATGGATTTATCCAAGATAAGGCAAAGCCATGCGATACAAAATGGAACACAATAGCTTTGGGAATGCAAAATATCTGTCCACGTGGGGATTTGCAGAAAAAATCGATTTTTACTCAAGTTTCCTCAGGAGCTTAAGTAAAATAGAAGTGAAGGCTGCTAAAGTCACTGTTACCGTTACGTTATGTATTTGCTTTCTCAGGAACCATTATCAAGTGTCGACTTTCAATAAAACGGTGCTTAGCTTAGCGTGGTTTTTTACATTCTTCTCATCTGAATACTTAACAGGAAAAGTAAACAGGGGAAACACGATTTCTCACAGGGAGGAGGCTTTGTAAATAAATACGGCTGTAGTTGTATTTTGACGGAGAGAGGGAAACCGGGCCAGACAGACGATAATATTGCCATTAGATTCATATATTAAATATAAGCACCTTTTGAGTGATTACTTTGCAATATCATAAGTAACTATTATGCAATCCCATTGCATGCTTCTTTTTCAATGATAGTTTAAATGCGTGGGATCAATTTCCTCAGAAAACAGCTTCCTTTCTATTTAACAATGCCAAACAAGCAAGGAACTGTGTTTTTCTACTTGAGATTTTAAGTGGCAATATTATACGGCTCTTTTACTTCATATTATACTTGAGCTTGAATTACTAGTACGTGTGAGGATTATTATTGTTGTGAAAATGAGTGAATGCACTTACTACAGTAGCACAACAGATGCTTACTTGTATATAATGTGAAAAAAATTAGAGAAATGGACTATTAGTAGAAGTGGGTGCTTTGGCGGAGATGTTTTGATGTGAATTGGCTGTTGGTTGGTCTTGGTAGTTGGTAGGTGGACATCTTAGTGCACAAGATTCCTTATCTCATTCTCTTATTATTACCTATTGCATTGATTCTATTGTGGTGTACCATGTATACCCGTTCCTCCCTGCCATTAAATTCCCAACTATCTTTGTCTTTTTTCCTTTTAAGATATTGAACTTCAACATTATAGAGGAGTATAGTAATGCATATCTTCAAGTCTATCGGCACTTTTTTCTTTTTCATTTACTATATGGCACTGATGGTGAATGGAACAACATTGAAACTCTTTGTGAAGTATTTTGCTAACTCACACTGAACGGTTTCATAGGAAATAACTTTCCTCGTTTTTTTCCTCAACGGTCATAAGAAAGGGAGTCGACTAAATATAACAATAAGGAAATGAATGAGTCTGACCGATTTGGCTCGGTGTAGAAACGAATTTAGAGTTTGGTTGCATGTTGGCTATAGATCCTCCTCATTGTGTTTATAACATCTTCAAGCTTTTTCCGTCTCTCTTCCAACGACGAGAAAAATCCAAGTTTATCTTTTTGACCGAACCGAAGACGAAACCTGATTAGATTATGGTGACTGAACTTGTATGAAGTATTTTCCAAGGATAGTAATAATATTAGGGAGGTAGTAGAAAGAATAATATGAAAATGAACTAAACCACAACGGTAATGTAGGTACCTACACAAATAATATTGTTAGCTACCTATAATATATTTTCATTTTGGTCTTAAGAATTTTTAAAAGTTAGTAATGCTTCATGTGTTTCTAAGATAATGATACAGTAGTGATATGCAGAATGTTCTGTGTGCCGGAATTGTACGGGGGAAGGTAAATGTTAAGAAACAAAAAGGGAAGAGGAAAAGGCAGCTCTAAGAAAATGATCAAAACACAATGGAGCGCCCCTTAATCATCCTATATCATAACGCACGAATTGATTTCCCATCTTTCGTGCACGAAAGAGAGCTTTTATTTTCGGTTAGCTACACTACTCATGCTTCTTTTCATTTTTATAGTTGAATTTGGAGTGTTCTTGCCATTGCACTTGCTGTTAGGGTGCATTTTATAGGTGCACGCAATAATAGAAAAAATTCTACAATGGAGAAAGAAATTACATTTACATAAGTGCATTGAAGAAATTGAAGATTCATATATGGAAAAAGGAGTGAGATGTTCAGGAAGGAGTAGAGTCTGTCCTTTTGGTCGTATGGCGACGCGGTGTGCTTTTCGCAATGATTTTCACTCGACTGGGTTCAAGGGGGAGTTTTTGTAGTGGGAGAGAACTAAAGGCTTGTCCTGTCTGTCCGTCTGCAATGGCATGATTGTCAATAGAAAGTGAATTATCCGAATTAAAATGTCACGTCATGTCAAGTCAGGTGCCGGCAGTTGTCTGGCTGGTCTGCACAGCTTTAATCTACTATTCTAACAAACTCCAAATCCACACTAAATTACAATCGACTACCCATACCATACCTACATGACATAGTCTAACACGCAGTGTCCTATATTTAAATTGTTAATACCTAGAATCTATTTGCGTAGAAAATAATGACATTGACAATAAGAGCGGCGGCGGTCGCGTCTGTGTGAAAACTCCTTCGTATAAAACCGAAATTGTTTGTATTTGTGCTTAAGCGGAGGATTTCTATTATTCAGTTCCCTGTCGTCCCGATTCCCTCACTTTACAAATGTTCTGTGAAAATATACACCTACACATAGCGACTAATGATCAAACAAAATCCGATAATGATGACAATTCCCCCTGCTTTCCACCTCCGTCTGTCTGTCTGTCTTTCTGTGTACTGTTTGTGCATGTATGTCCATTGTGTTTTATTTGTAAGATCATGGTTTGTAATTTTTTATTTATTTGAGTCTCGTTTTTGATTTACAGCATGCCTGCTGCTGGTGGAAGTGCGAGGAGATGATATGAAAGACGTGGACGAGGGTGAGGACGTGACTCTCGAATGTCGCTTCGGCTCACATCTCATCAGTCGGGAACCTACTTTCTACTGGTCCAGGACAAACACTCGCGACAAGGACAATGTGGCCATCGGTGAAACGCCTCTGGAACAAAACTATGCGTAAGCATCTAATAATACTTACCTTTTCAAATAGCATCATCATCAAAATCACAACTTGCAGCCAAATTAGAATTAGAAATGGAAATGAGACGAAGTCAGACAACTCACCCCGCGGTTTCTTGTTACCTGTATATATGTATATGAATTATATGATGATATCTTAGATATATGTTACGGAAAATGACATTGTTAGAAAATTAAATGGCTCTACAATGGTAAATAAATACAGAGTATTAGTAGTTGGAAGGGACTTTCAGTTTCAATTTGCTTTTCCATCCCATTTGTTGTTTTCAATGGAATGAAGGAAAAGTTCAAAGGGACAAGCAACATGCTTTGCATGAAACTAAAACGGCGGGACTACCAACACAGTAACTAAGTAATATAAACATCTTCGTGAATTCAACAGAGAGTCAAGCAATTCATTTCAATAATCTTCTATATCTTCTGTATAAGGATTAAGGAGTGTATAGGATCATTGGAGATAAAGATAGTCCTCGTGTTCCAACCGACGACGATGTTATTAATTTCAATTATACAGAAATAGACATATGCACTATGAATTTATTTACGTAGATACTTTGTTAACTTTGATATCGTGATGTGTCACGCTGGCGTGTCTTGTCTTCTGGTCATGCACGCTTTTGACGCGTTATTACAGCCACTAACTATTCACTGTTTATTGACAACATAAAAATGTATCTGTATATACCTGTGTTCTTGCAAATGATAGTGTCCCTATGTGTGGGTTTAGTTTAAGTTAAAGCGACTTTTTACGTAAAGCTAGCAATTAAAATAGTTGCAATAATAGCATCATGTGGTAATTTGCATTTTATTTCCCATACTCATTCCTTAGTACATAAATGGAATTTTTCATGGAAAAAGTATAGACAGGCAGGATTGATTTTTAGTGGTTTACTATACTATTGTGGTAAGAAGAGCTAGTTTTATAGGGCATGGAAAGTTTGCACATAGGAGTCTAGTGTCTACTTTTAAGTATGATGATTCTACAAAGGAAAATATCGACTTTTCTAAGAATTGCAAGTAAGGCAAAAGTTTTAAGTGAATTCTTGCCAATTTTCTCTATAGCTCTGTCGGGTGAGCTGATCAGAAAACTTTTTTACGTGTACTTATGCACTTACCTTATGTTATATGTACGAGTATGTGTACCATTTAGTAAATAAAACGCTTTCTAGTTTATAGCGGTAGCTTTATGCTAACACTTTGCGAAAATTAGTGACGAAAATAGCAAATGCTTACCAGGTAAAGTGATGTAGGAATTGCTAACGAACAAAAGTTATAGTATACCTACATATTATTTAAACGAATATCGGGTGCTTGGCTACTACTACCACCAGGCTCGCCTCACCTTTGCTGTCATGTCATGTCACATTCTATATTCTATTCCGCGATATCTATCTCTGTTTTTAGTTAGATAACAATCTGTAGGGAAATCAAAACCTGAACTATGTATAAGAATATTCTTCTTAGTCGGCAGTTACCCAAATGTGTATGGAGACTTGTCAAATCAAAAACGAAATGACTGAGATTGGCTTTAGTGTTCCTCGCACGTTCTTTTCATATTATTTATTTAGCAAATTTGCCAAAGTAGCTTGCTAGTGTAAGGAAAAGCCGCCTAGACCATAATATAAACTAGTAATAGGAATAACTAAGCTTTAACTATATTTATTACTAAACGAGTTATTTAAAGGCGGCATGCTAGGCTAGTTCGTGTTTATAATAAGTCGGGCTTGTGAGATAAATGAAATGGAGATGAGTATAATAACAATCGCATTATTATAACACAGATATTTGAACGGATAGTATTGTATGTATGTATATAGTGGTAAACAATGTTAAAATATTAATATCCATAGGTATTTTTGTTTCATCATTGAAGATTCAGCAGGAGACCTGGGAAAAGCTGTGTGTGTTGGTTATGTAAGGAGGAACGAGTGAACGAGCGTATGTGTACTCTTCATGGGTGTGCCTCATTGTTTAATTTAACGTAAATAGACAGCTGAGTCCAACAGTCAGAGTTGTCCCAAGCATTTAGACAATTGGAATCACCATTGCCATCTATTGTTTTCATAACTAGCTCTTTTCTTTGCACTGTGCTATTTGAATTGATACTATTTATTTAAATATTCCTTAAGAAATAGCTACAACAACAGTTCATATTCTTCATATAGCTCAAACAATGACAATTATAGTATTATGCGTAATTAGTATCTGGGGAACGTGTAGTATGTGAAATTAGTTGTGTGCATTTGAAAGATAGTTTGCGATAAATGCTAATACAAAGTAGTAGTGACTATATAGTTGACTAAAAGATAAGAAGCATGTGAGAGATAAGATGATGTTGGCGATTCATGATCATAGTGTTCAAGGCAGGCAGATCTTTTTCAGAGTTTTTCTTCTCTCTAGGTGTGTCACGTAACTAAGTTTACTTTGCATAACAGATAGGTTAGGATTTAGCCTCAGGTTTGGGCTCGGTTTAGTCGTTTACCATTTATTATATCTTTGGTGTTTACTTATTCCGAACGTTACGCCAAGTTTTTATAGCTTTGGTCTTCTTTGCCTATGGGGATTATGGGCTCATCTCATCATCATAACAATTCCTAACTATACTATGTGAAAATGTACAGAGAATTATACTTATATTATCCGCAATTTTATAATAGATGTTGTTAGATATAGGAATTATCATATTATTATCTTCAGATAAAATTAATGATGATAAGTTGAGGGCAATTCTTTAAAGAGGTGAATCGAAATTATTATTTAAATTGTTGCAGGAGATGCTTTAAATGTATGTACAGCAGAAGAGAAATGTCAGATAATTTTGCAAGATGATGAATGACTATGTGGTTCTTGTCTTTCTTCTTCCTTGTCTCTATGCTAATGAGTGTGTGGAGTATTTGGTTAGGGCAGTTTAGGAAAGGAAATAATATAAGTGAGTGGGAAAGATGTGATTGTGTGTGACGACGAGCTGAATTGTTTGCACATGTAATTCAAAAGTAAACGTTCACGTATAAGTTTTGCTTAAGGCTTTCCTACGTTTCGTTGATCCATCCGAAATGAGCAAGGAATCTAACGAAGGGGCCATACTTGACTACTAATGCAATGTAAAGTAATGTAATTATGAAGAAGGAAAGGTGCGGGAGTTTCTCTTCTCTGCTCCAAAGTGAAGGAGTGGGGAATTACGTCAAGTGAGCCAACACTGTTGTTGAAACAATTGGCAAAAATAATTGATTTTATGGCAAGCAATCAAGTTTTATAGCTGTGTGGTCTCTCTCTCTCTCTCTCTGTCTGGACTCCGCCACTACTCTGTGTGAGTGTTGTGTGTCGGCGTATTTTGACTGGATATATATTCACTATGAATGAATTGACTTTCACTATGGCTAGAGCTATAGACTTCATGTCCAGCCAACTCTTCCAGAATATCAGATTATGCTATCGTGTGAGCTGTTGAAATTGAAATGGGGATTTCATTAATTTTATGACTGTGCGTAATGTATGTGTAGGCAAATATGTATACAGTAGTAGTTTTCTGTTGGTTCGTTGTGACCACTGTGCAAATGTTTGCCTTTTTCATGAAGGAAATGAAAGGCAGAGACTAGACTTTGTGGCATACTTACTTTTCTAGTTATAATGCACATCGTACATATGATTATAAGGAATGGCTCACTGTTCAACGTAATTATTAACTTTACTGCTTATATTGTTAGTTAGTTATCAGTTGATTGCTACTTTGCTAGTGTCATGTAATGTGGCAATAGCACTTTATGTTCGGCTATTATCTATGCTTTGGACAATTTGTCGCCTGCTTTTCAATTATCTTCAGACTTAACTGTTGTTACTATTAGTCTTTGACTTAAACTTACTTTGTAATTAATTTTAGGTGAGTGTCAAAACTCATTGCATTATACTCAGATATAGAAAAGGTACCTCGGTGCCTGCCTGCATGTAAGGAAATCATTATTAGCACAACGGTTATATACTTATGCAAATGTTCTTGTAAAATAAAATCTATTTGCTCGTAACGATCATTTGGTGACTTATGATGACGTAAACCTTTTTAACATATCAGTAGGTACACAATTATTGTGTTAAAGTAGGTAATAATTTATTATGTGTGCAGAGTACAATAGAGTGAGTTTGTGATGAAGAATTTCGGAAAATTGGTTTGTAATTTTTAAACGGTAGGAATTAACCCGCGTAGTAGAAACAAAGGAAAATGATGATAGAGATGATGGGAATAGTGACTAATAATTATTTTCAATTTGCAGAATCGACTTCCGGCCAACGGAGGGACGCTACGATTTGAAAATCCGCAACGCAACTTACGATCGAGACAATGGGAAGTTTGAGTGTAGAATGAAAGAGAAAGGCTCTGGACACGAACTCCATTCGAAAATCGTGCAATTGACTGTTCTCCTTCCTCCTGGTCCACCGAAGATTACTCCACTGGAACCTACGGCTACGGAAGGACGATCATTGGACTTGACTTGCTCGAGCAGTGGAGGAAGTCCAGACCCTATAATTCGTTGGTTCCGCAATGGAATGCCTTTTCATTTGGATTCTATCATCAAGAATGGAGGTTCGAAAAACGTTCCGACTTCGGCTATTCTCTCCGTGACGCCACAACGAGATGATGATGGAACGGAATATCGGTGTGTTGTCTGGAACCGAGGTTTAAATGAGGGCGAAAAACTGGAGAGTGCTGTGAATTTAAATGTCAACTGTAAGTTTCTCTTCTGTTATTTTATTGGATTAAATTAAATAATCAAATTATGAACATCAAGCTAAGGACATCATTACAATTAGTAGAGACGAAGAGCTTTTACAACAGTATAAAATGAATGCTACTGTTATCGTTCTCTGATCTAAAAGTGAATTCAGTTCAGTCAAGAGCTTTCTTACGCTCTTTTTTCTCTTAATATATCTTATAGATCTTCTCTAATTTTTGTCTTTTGAGTCTACTTGCTAGTATTTAGCAAGAATGTAGCAATTTTCTGTAAAAGTATTTTCTCTCTTTTCTGCTACTTTGACATTAAGTATAGAGAATGTACCTATATATAGCTAGAGGGAATAAGAGAAGCTTTACTCAACTGAACTGAATGAACTGAAGTGAAGTTGAAGGGAAAAAGGTATTAGAAATATTGGTGGACTGCAAAGTAACAGTTAGTCAGTGTGAGAAGAGATTCTCTTTGTTGTAATGATAATCCTTATCTCCTGTTGGTGATTTTTGTGCTTCGTGAGCCATGGACTAATACTGATTGTGAATGCTATATATGTATTTTGTGGTTTTCAGACTTCCCAAGAGTAAAAGTAGGACCGGAAAATCCTCTTCGTGTCGAGAAAGGAAGCTCAGCCAAACTGAGTTGTAATGTTGACTCTAAACCTGCCGTTAGTTCAGTTAAATGGACCAGAAATGGACGGTTCAGCGAAACTTCTTTTACGTACACAATTCCACGGGCTTCTCTCCAGGTTAGTCAAGTCTGATAAACAGAAAATTCAGGTTCACTTCAATGTTAGGTACCGTTAGCGTATTATACATACATGGAATTCAATCCTTGTCTGCAACTCTCTTCCTTATGTGTACAATTACGAACTACTCTTGCTCTCTACTCTTTTCTACAACGTAATAGTTTAGGTAGGTGACTACAGAGAGCAGAGAGAAGAAGGTTTAACATTTTATAGAGATATGCTATACTTATTCTTGATTCTTAGTTTTTAGTAATATATACCTATAGTATAGCTAGAATATATATATAGCTAACCTCAATTCAATGAAATGCTCTAAATTAAATTACTCGTTTGCAATCCCAGCATTTTCTTCTTTGACTTTGTATGTATAGGTAAAGGGATATTGTAAGACACAAGGTGATATGTACCCAGTATGTGTAGAAAGAGAGAGAGAGAGAGAGAAGAAAGTAAATAGGGTTAAGTTAGGAGGAAAGTCTTGTAGAGAGGAGGATAATAGTAGTGTAAAGGGAGAGTGTTAGCGTGTTGTTAGGTTAAAATGGGGAATGTGAGGAGTTTTCTTAAAATATTTTGGATTTGGTATGATCAGGATGCAGGGACGTATGTCTGCACAGCGGAAAATGGACTAGGACAATCAGGAGAAGCAGATTTGACTCTGGAAGTTCTCTACGCCCCCATTGTCTCTGTCATGCCAAAGAAAGAACTGGAGGATGGTGAAGGCGTCTGGATTAAGTGTAATGTCTCTTCCAATCCTCGACCATCTTCCATCGAGTGGATTAAGAAAGGAGATCCCAGTTTTAGACAAAGTGGAGACATTCTTCGCATCGAAAGAGTTACTGCTGCAGATGCGGGCACTTATGTCTGTAAGGCTGTCAATATATTGAATCCTTCCGGAGAAACGACCCAGTATGAACGAGAAGGCAACGCTTCCATCGCCCTCCTTATCAAACACGCTCCCGGCAAGAGTGCAATTGAGCCCACGCACCCCAGCGTCACTGAAGGTCTTGGCGTCACTTTGACATGCGGTGCTAATCCTCCAGGATGGCCTACCCCACAATACAGGTACGAAAAATCGATAATTAAATGAAGAAATAAATATTTGATTTGAGTTTTTTTGGAGGAAATGTGATGTGAGGTGGAAGGATTTGAAGTTTAATTATTGTTTTATGAATTTAGATGGTGGAAGGAAGGTTCTGAGATGACAATTGGAGTTGGAGCCCAATTGAATATTGCAACAGCTCGAGTTTCTTCTGAAGGACTTTATTTTTGTCAGCCATCTAATGAGATTGGAACGGGAACAATCGCTTCTGCTGAGCTACGTGTCTTCCAGGCCCCAAGAATTATTTCCACACTTCAGCCTCAAGTTATTCGACGAGCGGGTGACAGCAATTTTCGAGTTTCTTGCACAGCGACTGCTAAACCACGACCGACTGTTACTTGGATCAAGGACGGAAGAACTCTTGATCCAAGTTCTCATTTAGACAGAGGACTTTACCGGATTGAGACGCAAGACGTGGAAATTAAAAACGGAGCCTACACTGTGAACAGCACTTTGTACTTCAGTGGTGATCTTCGAAAAGAAGACGGAGTCATTGCAGAAGATCGAGGATATTACACTTGCTCTGTGCAGAATGATGTGAAGAAAGAAGACTCTCATATGTTCCTCCGAGTGCAACGTAAGAACCTGTTTCAATTGCCCCTTTTATTATCGTCCTCTAATCTAAATGAGCCACATGGTGAAACTTTGATCTGTGTAATTAATGAAATTAATGAAGCACTCCAACTGACTTTGCATATGTTTTCATGATTAATTCAGTTAAATTATATGCACTCATTTCCTATAATTAATGCATTAATTTGATTTTATAGATAAGCCAATCTTCCAACAACAACGTAAATCAGAGATTGATAGAGTGGCTTTCGATATTGGAGACACAGCGCATATTCCGTGCAAAGTTCAGTCTTTCCCCAAACCTGAATTCGACTGGTCGTTTAACTCGTTAATTCTGAGTTACGATTCCAAACACACACGGCCCTATGAGACGAACGTGACCACGTTGACTGCTGATGTCTACGTCTCTACTTTAATTGTACATGGCATCCAACGAAATGATTATGGAGAGTATAAATGCAAAGCTACCAATTCCCTCGGCAATTCTTCGACAATCATCATTCTCCAGGAAAGAGGTCTCCCGTCGCCACCAACGGATCTTAAAGTTGTGGAATCAGATATGTCATCTCTTACACTTTCATGGCAAGAGGGATTTGATGGAGGATATGAAGATACTACCTTTATGGTGAATACCATTGATGAAACTTCGATAAGAGATTTTGACTGTCAACATTTCAATCCTTGCAACGTGACTGGATTACAGCAACAAAGCGTTTATACAATCAGAGTAAGTCATAAATGCAAACAAATAGTATTGATTCAGTTTTTGAAGGGCAACAAGCTACAATGTGCGTTTGACATCTGAACTTTATAATTATACGTGTATTTTTGAATAGGTAAAAGCCTACAATCGACGTGGAGGCAGTGAATTTTCCAAGAATCTCACAGCAATGACAAAAATAGACTTGTCGAAAATCCCGGATCCTCTTGATGTGAAATTTGAACCAAAGTCTCGTACACTCGTATTCAATGTTCTGACTCCAATGCCCCTTGCCACAGCAAAGGTAATTTAAATATAGCTAATTTTGCATGAAATGGGTTTAATAGTTTGTGGGGAAGGAGATGAAAATGATTTTTGATGCAATTCAGGTGGAGGTTCAAAATGGAGAAGGTTCTTGGAGAAAGTACCGGATGCTTCCAGTATTCTCAGATAAATTCCACCACATAATTGAGGAAGCGAAATCAGTGGAAGGAGTTCGTGTGAGTTTATGTATAGAGAACGAAGGGAATTGCGGGAAGAACATCAACGCTGATATAGGTAAGTATAAGTTCATAAGTAACCTGACAAAGTGATGCGTTCAGAATGGATTTAATTATTCAAGGATGCGGAGAGTGAGTAAAAGTTCTAATTGCGAGTGTGTTTTGTGAAATTACAGTAAATGACGTTCCAGCCGTAGCACAAGTCGGTATGCGTGTCCACTATGTTATCGGCGGAGTAGTTTCTGGAATCGTTCTCCTCCTTTGCCTCGGCCTCATTATGCTGTTCTGCTGCTGCCGAAAGAAGAAAGCTGTCAAGAAAGAGTATGAAATGGGTCGTGGCACCACTCAAGTGGCTCCTCCACCCTATTACACGAACGGAATGGAAAACAAAGGCTTAGAAAGATCCATGGACGTCATTGAGGACACCATGAAGAACTTTAATGGACAAAACGGCTACATTAGTTACAATGGGCTACATCATCAACCCAACGGCAACGGCAGTAAGTTGAAGCTTTAATACTTTCGAGCGATAGACGCGAATTTTTGGCGAACGGAGCTCAAACTACTGCTAAAGTAGTCTCATTACACTTTTACGAAGCAACTGGCAGAAAATTGTGTCATGAATATTTGATGACGAAGCTTCTCCTTTGATGTTCTCTTTCAGAAAGTAATTTGTGGTGCTTATTTTCTTTGCTTTTCCAGATATTCCATATATTGATCAGAATAGCTACTCTAATTCCAACAATGGAGGATCCGTTGATTCCCAAGACTCCTTATGGAAAGCCGCCCAAATAGTGCCAAATGATCAGCAACAACAACAACATCATAACAATATGATGCAACAACAACAACAACAGCAGCAGCAGCAGAATACGCATCGAGGCAATTATGAGCATCAGTATTCTGATGAGTATGTTCCTTATGAGAATCGCAATAACTACGTCACAGACCCATACGGGCCTATCCCTAAACCTAAGAGAAGACTGGATCTCATCGGTAAGAAAAAACCGACACGTTTAACTCAAGAAATTCTTATATTATAACATCTTTAAGAACACTATATAAACAAAAGTAGTTAATATGTTTATAGGAAAGTGTGGTGGTGGATGATATTTACTTATTTATTTTTGTGTTTCTTTCTAGGTGATTCACCATACCATGAGCTAAGTGGGTTGCCTGACCCATATTTGCAGCAACTAGACTCTACACAAGAAGATCCATCAAATAGAACACAACAAGTGACCATGTCCTTTGAAGAGTCACTAGAGAGCGGATACTCCACGCCGAATTCAAGAAGTCGGAGAGTCATTCGAGAAATCATCGTCTAACGACAATCGTGCCAATAGCCATATTATATATTATATTAAATTAATTATTATAAAGTTTATTTAGTTGATAGAGACTCAGTTTTTTAATTTTCAATTAACGTTACTGCGCTGAATTCAACTCTACTTTTAGTGCATCGAACGACTGTGTACAAATGATTTTGTACATGCAGCTTAGAATTTTTCAAACTACTATACATAACTACTAAATTGCAGAGCAAGGAGCAACGAGCCGAAATGAATTTGTGTTGTGTTTGTGTTGTTTTCGTGTTCTTATTTATTAACGTTTCCTCCAACTACTACTTGAACTGAATGCTCTCGCAGCAAACATTTTACGGATTAATATGAATTGCATAAACAATGAGATGAGAGTGTGAAAACTCAATCCCCCAGTTAAGTATGTAGAAACTGAGCCTATAATATCTCTGCCCTGTTGCTGCCCACTTACAACTTTACTATATGTGTATAGTCTTGTTCTGTCTTTAGGTATATGTGTAATGTAAAATGTAAAATAGTGTGTGTAAAGAGTTGACTGTGACACAGTAGTAATTCTATATAGAGGCAAATAATAATTAGCATATAATTAGAGTTATTCGTAGAGTAGCACAGTCCAGTGTCCACCGAGTCGATTTTTTATTACGAGAAATGCTCAAGTGTTGTGTTGTTTTTTGTGCAATTTTTTTAAAATATAATTTACTATTTGTTGGTAAATTAACTTTTTATTATTCTGTATCATTGTTTACTAATTATATTATAGCATGAGATTCTAATTTCTATCTATCGTGTGGAATATTCTTGTATTTATGAGTTGCGGAGTCTACTTATATACGTTATATAGTAAATATGTCGTCGCAGCTACTTACAGGAATGTAATGAAATGTCACGAAAAGTACTATTAATAAGGTAAAGTAATGTAGTAACTATCAAGTTAAGTGGAAGAAAATTAAGTAAAATTAATAATAGCTCTCCAGAGAAATGCTTAAAAAGAGAATGTAATGTACTTGAAATGCTCGAAGAGAAGAATGATTAATTATTTTTATATAGCGATCTCATCTCTTAAGTCTCAAGCGTCAATTTATTAAACCTGAGCACAAATAACATTATGACAAAAATATAATAACTTAATTTATCTCGAGATACATAAATAATACACTTAGCTATTAGATGTAAACACGCAAATGCTATTATTGCTGTTCTAATACTAAACTGCAAATGGAAATTACAGATACAAAATACAAAACTCCACCTTTAACTAATTTCGTAGAGCAATGAAAAATATTCCCCCTTGAATACTAAACCAATAATTATTATTAGTTTTGCCCTTTGCTATATACAAACTTTATTATTATTATTATAGTACATGAGAACAACTATATACATACTTCCTTCCCTTTGCTATGTAACCTTACTAATGTCGTGTCAATAGGCTAAGAACACAAAATAATTATTAGAAAATTGAATTTCACATTGGAAACTCAATTAAGGTTAGACAACGACTCTCTACTAAATAACTTTGTATTCTATTTACACTGTTTTTGATGTACAGCTCTACATACATTTACAAGCTACTGAATTACAAGGATTTGAAACAAAATTATAATGACTCTAAATTCTAATGCTATCCACTACTCGTGTATTCTACCGCAAACGAATCGATTTGTTTTCCTCCCAAAAAACAAATCGTTGAAAAGGAACGGCAGGAAAAATTTAAAATGCCATTTTCAAAATCCCTTCTGTCCATTAAAGTCCACTCAACTAACTTAGGTTAGAACTGCAGGGCTTTTAATTTTAGGTAAATACTTTTAAACGGATTGTCTCATTACATTGAATGAATTAAAATTAAATGATATTTAAAGTAACAAATTGTTTAGTGGGAATGCTATTAGAAGTTTGGAAAAGGTTGTAAAACCCAGATGTAGAATGAATTTATCAGGATTTCGTATTTTGTACCTTCCTATTGTTGTACATTTTATTTGTGAATTGACTTTTGTGCGTATCTGTGTAGTTATAATAGTTAGACTGTAGAATTCTTAGCAAAGTTCAGAAACGCTTTTGTAACATAATATAAATGTTTAGTTTGTAATTAAGAGCCATTTAAGTGTACATATTATATTATATAGATTGAGAATATTATAATTGTAGCAGAATGATTGTGAGTGAATGTAACAACATATAAATGTGTATTATATTGTTGTAAATCCTGTAAATAGTAATTAGGAAAACCTGGTCTGGGTGTGATGTGATGCTGTACATGTACATTATAAGCCATAATATTATATAGTAATGAATTGTAGTTAACTTTTAATGCATAATATGATATACCGTAATTCATTTCGTTCACAAATTATGTATACAAATACTACTTACCTATTGAATGAGTAAAGGTAATAAAATGATATGATAATGCACTTCATTAGAATTTGATGGAAAATATATTTCAATGCTCATGAATTAATAATATTACATATACGTACGATTTGACTATAGATTGGTATGCATTTTTAGAATTTTTAGGCAGCTATTATACCATGCTATGCTACTATACTATACTATCTCTATCTGTATATGAATTTAAAATCGAGTCTGTTCTGTAATCTATTTAACGCAGTAATATTGTAAGTTATGAGTGAATATTATGACTAATTAAATAAAAACTTTATTAGATTATCATAGTAAAATTAAATATATTATAGATTCAAAAGAGATGTGTGTGATGTACAACGTAAATGAGCCAAATGCGACATTTGTTTGTTAACTGATAGGAATAATAATATTGTAGTTTCATGGATTCTACATAAATGTATGTGTTCTTAATGTAAAAATAACTACAATATAGAAAAATAAATGAACATCTTGTCCTTCGAAATCTTCAGATCAACTCTCATTTCATTTTCTCATCTTGCATCTATTTTAAGATATTATAATGTGGAAATGAGATTTCTCACCTTTCTCAAGATGCAGATGGAAAATCAACGGTAGTCATTCCAAATGCATATTGCGTAGTATTTCTTTTACTATTGTATCAGAAGTTGTTGCAGTTGTCAAGGCGTAAAATCATTGTAACTCTTGGGATCAGTTTTGAATTGACGAAAGTTGAATTTTACTGCAATTTGTTTCCACAATTTCCTCAAGAACAACGTATCACATTTTAGCTGAGGAAGAAATTCATTTTATTTCGATATTGCAAATAATTTTTCGTTGAAGACGAAATATGTAACGATTTTTGTTAGATCATATAGAGTCCTTGCTTGAAATAACCCTTTTATTTATATTAAAGCAACTATGGCCGATGACTTCAACAATAGAATCACATTCATCAACAGTTTAGTCACACTGATAATTATCATTGTAGGTGCGACGGAGGCTTCTGGTCCAAAAACAGATCTTAGTAAATTGATCCCCACTTTAACCCCTGATGATGAGCGGCTTCAACTTTTTGAAAGACAGGCGGTTTGCATCATTCAAGAAGACAAAAATAGGGGCTTTGCAAGAGGTTGACAAAATATCCCAACATGTGTGATGCATTTCAAGACAAAACTTGTTCTAATATTTGACTGACAAAGTTGGGAATTAAAATCCATTAATCTTTTGGTATATTTGTTTTTGGTAGAACGCGAATGCACCCCCTTCAACAGAAACTACCTGAAATTTTTCTTCAGTCTTTTCTTCATCATTGCATGGGGAGCCATAGTACGGGTGTCTCTTCGGTTTTTCAAACTAAACATCCCCTATACGGTCGTTTTAATCATCACCGGACTGTGTATTGGAATGGGGACGCGCATTAACGATTCCGTTTGTATACAATTCAGCGTGTACACCAAGATTGCAAGAACACCACCCAAAATCATTCTGCTAGTATTTTTGCCAGGTAAAATTCTAAATCCATTCACCAAAGTATACTAAGATTATTTTCAAAACATTTAGAAACTCAATCAATATGCATCATTAATCAATGAAAAACGTTTATTTCTTAACTGTACAGTGTTGATATTCGAATCGTCCTTTGGTATGAAAGCACATGTTTTTTACCGGAGCATTCTATCTGTGAGTTTTTCCTTTAAAACCATTTAAAAGTGTGCATGAGATAATATAAACAGATATCTAACCATGAAATTAAGTAAAAATGGAGTAACAATGCAATTTATAAACAAAGATACTAGTTCTTGCATTGCCGGGCATGCTGATGACGACGATGTTAACCGCTCTGATTTGCCAGTACTTTTTACACGAATACCAATGGACATTTGTCGTAGCCGCCTTATTTGGATCTATTATCAGTGCTACGGATCCTGTAGCAGTCGTAGCCATTTTGAAAGAAATTGGTAATATTAATTAATCTCTTGCATTTCATGAACTAATTAAGCCATCATGAAATTAAATATTTCTACCAAAATTACTCAGGAACATCTGAAACTCTGAGTATCATTGTTGACGGAGAGTCACTGTTAAATGATGGTGTTGCCATACTTTTCTTCGAGATATTTTTTGAAATCGTGAAAGAACCTGCGCCGGAAAAAGGACAGGGAGCTCAAATTTTTTTTATGTTCATGCGAATCACGTTAGGAGGGCCACTTTTAGGATATATCATTGCTAAGCTGTCAATTTTCTCTCTAAGACGAATCTTCAATGATCCTGCCGTAGAAGTTACGATCACACTTGCAGCAGCTTACCTGACTTACTACATTGCAGAAGAATTTCTAGGTAGGCAATTCCCTATGAATGATAATCTGCTCAGCAGAAAATTTAGATTAATTTCAATTTCCAAAATTTTCATATCTGTAGGTGTTAGTGGAGTTATGGCTGTAGTGATATTGGGAGTAATCTTGAGTTCCGAAAGAACATGTATCAGTCCTGAAGTTCAGAGTCTTGTTCACCATTTCTGGGAGATGTTGGGGTATTTGGCCAACACTGTCTTGTTTGTGCTTGTGGGTGTTGTCATTTCAGAGACAGCTATCAACAGCTTTACCATAGAAGATGGATACTATCTGATATTTTTATACATCATGCTAAATATTGTTAGGTACAATTTGATAGGTTTTAAGTTGACACTTATATTATTATTATAGTACTTTCGTATATTATTATACAGTCATTTTTACTTTGAAGAATATTTTCATAAATGTATATGTGTAATATCGATACAGATTATTTATGATTGTGGCTGCAAGTCCTATTCTTGGAAAAATTGGATATGGTCTTAGTTGGCAAAATATGGCGGTTGTAGCATGGGGAGGTCTTCGTGGAGCTGTTGGAATGTGCCTGGCCCTTCAAGTGTTCAAAGATAAAGATTTATGTCATGATATCAACATTGGTCCAAAGGTTTAGCTTAATTTGAAGAAAATTATCTCATATTATGCATATTATTCAAATTGAAAAAATTTTAATATTGTTAACAAAGTTTCTGATCCAAACGGCTGGAATTGTAATTCTGACATTACTGATTAACGGGACAACGACCAAAGCCATGTTGGATATGCTGAGACTTACAGAATTGTCTGTAGGAAAAATCCAGGATATGGCAAATGCAGTTAAGCAAGTGGAAGGAGCACAATCACGGACATTGGCAATGCTAAAGCACGATCGTTTTCTCGCAGATTCAAATTGGGACCTTGTTCAAGAATTTACAACAATAAGCAATCCTTATGAAAATGTCAGCAGCTAAAAATAGCAAAATATTTTTCGTGTTCAGCTAATTCAGCTACATTACAGATATTTAAACACTTTATTTATGTTGTTATTAGTCAAAAGTCAAGAAAGCCCCGAAAGGGAATCTGAACTTTACAACCTATCCGAGTTTGCTGACTCTTAACGAAAATGTGGAAAGAATCGCTGTTTGTCCGAATTGTGATGAACAAATGAAAAGTGAGCCTACAGCAGATGAGTATCGAATGATGACAGAAGAAGCTCGTCTCAGATTGATCAAAGCCCTAAAAGTATCTTGCTGGAGGCAATACGAACAGGGAGTTCTTACCGAAGAAGCTGTTCAGACTCTTGTGTCTGTATTAGAAACAACTGAAGATAAAGAATATGCTATGCTCCACTGCAGTGATATCGATAAATATTGGCAAATTCGGGGATTGATTCCGTGGCTTCGTAAAAAGTGTGATAATTTCATTAAGCGCCAGGAGGAAAAATTGGCAGATCCCCCACAAGCTCCGTAGGTTACTTTGCGGCCTAATAATTTGACATAGAATTTCAATTTTTTATTATGGAATATTAATTGTGATTTTTGCTCAGATGGAGACTTCCATTTTACAAGTTGACCACTGATCCCAACTTTGATGCTACGATACACGTCATTATTATTTTAAATATGATTCCAGCAATTTACGAAGCTATTCTTATTTTCTCTCATCAAAGCGAGTTGAAATCATCTCATATTTTGGGATTCTTCTATACAAATGTTGCCTTTACCTCAATTTACATCCTCGAATTTTTGCTTAAGGTGACATTTTATTCGCGAACACAAAGTTTAGTCATCAAGAATATATTTCTCATTAGTATAATGTTTATTGGCCCAGATTATCGGGCATCGAAGTGACGATTTTTGGTCATCAGGATGGAACATTGTTGATGTATTGGTTCTTGCTGTATCTGTCGTTGAACTCACTTTGTCCGCCCTATCTCTTCCTGAAGTTTTACATCAAAGTTCATCGTCAGTTAGTGATACTGAATATCTCCGATTCTTAAGATTTATTCGGCTATTTCGAATCGCAAGAGCTGTCCGATTATTCCAAGTATAATCAGAAATTCTAAATATTTCCATTGTAATTGCTATTAATTTTCCCTGAACTAATACTGTTGCGTTATGTGTTACTTTTCGCTGAAAAGCCGGCCATTCCAACAATCGTAATCTTTCTGGATAGTCGTATAAATCTGCAACTGTTTCTTGGATTCGATGTCGGAAAAGGGTTTGTCATGGCTGTAGATGATGTCATTAAGTTCTTACCACAAATGGTAGATCATCCTAGAGTTCTATCCAAGCTCAAATATGCAATGCACCTGGAACGATTGGAAACCATTCGCTCTTTGGGTTAAAACTTTTTCTTTCATTACTAACTATACTACAGTATGAATATTAACAGGGCAAAATCGTTGATAATTATTATAATTTGTAGGAGTTCTAAAGAAAGATCATCCTGGAATTGCTATTGCGGTCAAAACCCGTCACACCAGTCGTTCAATTTTAAATCATATGAGAGAAAGTCTTTATGAGCTGAAAGAAGACGGTTATTAGTTTATTAGAAATTAAAAATAGGACAACTAATTCAAATTATGATACATTTTTGTACAGATATTGTTTCAAATATGTCATTGTCTTTAGGATTGGTTGATGAAAAAGAATTTACATTGGTCATACTTGCTCTGGAAGAAAGAATGAAACGACTGTGGGAATCTCCATCGCATATCCCGCCACCTGCACCAGACACATTTCTACATCATATAAGTTGGGTTATCGGAAGTGACGAGTTGTTGAATTATGTCTTCGTAAGTAGCGAGATCACACATTGCACAAACGGAAAATTTAGCCAATTTAATTTACCAAGGCTAGACCTCATAGAAGTAATTATTATTTTTCTTTATTAGGACAACGCTACTTTGTTGACCTTTAGTGCAGGTGATATGCTGTGCAACAATAATGACCCACCGAATGGAATTTACGTAATTGTGTCCGGCCTTATCAAACTTCACTACGAACCAACTATAGAAATAGTTACTGTAAGAATTTGATAGAAATTAATCGATTGAGAAATCAACATTTTTATCATTTGGAATGGCTGTTAATGTAGATATTTTTTCTAGGATAACGATGAACTGGGAAAAATCCCAATCATGGAAATGTTCGAGGATCTAAGTTATGATTACGAAACTCATGACTATTTCTCGACTGGTTACGTGATTGGAGAGTTGTCAGTTCTTACTGGTCTTCCGCGTAATGCGAGCATAACTTGTGAAACGGATATCATGATCTACCATATTTCTCAATCGGCAATCGAAAAAGCATTAGACGCTTTTAATGATCCTTATAATTCCTTGGAGTCTAGAATGTGGCGTTCTTTTGGAATTCAGATATCAACATCTTTACTCAGCTTTCATCCTTACTTTCTTGTAACAATAATTATTGTTATTATTATTTATCTTATACTGTTGCTGTGTATTAAATGTGTAATAATTATAAATCCAATTTCAACAGTCTTGGCCTCTGGAAAGAATCAAGGCTCATGTAGAAAGATCAGCGGTTCCACCAGCCACAAAAGATTTGTGCATGTCAATTCCTGAGTTTGTTGCGAATGTTATTGTAATTTATGGACAAGTTGTCAATTTCAATAACGAAGACGAAGTATACACTGCTCCTTGTGTCATCCCACACACAGTCACAAAACTGGGAAATGTAAATTAATTTTCTTTAAGAAAAACAATTTTTAATGGGGGAAATTGACACTAAAATTCGTGAAATTTTCTAAATTTTTAGGCGAAAAATTCAGACATTTTACCAAGATTGCTAGTTATTGCCAAACAAAAGAATGAGGATGACGAAGAAGATGATGTAGAAGTTATTGGCTCTTCCAAATCATTGCATAAACTGATCACCGTAGCTGGTAGTATGCGTAAAGATTCCGCTGTGAGTGAATGTTGAAACACGTTATTGATTTACATCATCCATTACCTTTATTCTTTCCTATAAGTGCTTCAATTTTGTGTTTTCTTGTCAATATTCAGACTTTGAGCAAGCAGAAACGTCAATCTCTCGCAGTCAACTTTGGAGTAAATGCTAAAACCAAGAAAAATTTGAGGAAATTAAGCGAAGGAGAGGATAATAAAGTTATGCGCTCTAAACCTGATGCAAAAGGAGGTTCAAAACAAAAAGCCCAACAAGGAGACACTGCCGTGTAATTAACCTTGTCACGTGTCGAGAAATTGTAAACGATAAATAATATGTTTTAAGTAGATAGTACTAACTCACAGAATAATGTGATGAGTCAATTGGATATATTATTGTGCTATAAAATTTTGAAATTTGTAATCTACGGAACTTCTATCTGAATCACGAATGATTAATGCAACGACAATGATGATATGAATTTACGGCTATTAATAAAATTTGAAGATCGCTGGGAGTCCATTGTTGAAATAAAAGACCACTATAATACATTATTATATTACAATTCACCAATGGTCCAATTACAATTTTCAATGCATTTTGTTTCCTGAAATTCATATAGCATTTATAGCATTATAGGTATTTGGTATCATAAAGACTTGTGATACCAAAGGAAGGTGGTAGTCTAGGTTCCTTGGTTATAATATTGAAAGCGTTTTTCCATTGCATTTTCCAGCAAGACTGCGTGATCGATTCAATTTTCAGCAAGACTGCTAGTTTGGAAAGGCAAGTAGTATCGGAGATCACAGTTTTATGAGTTCTATGACAACTTATGGATATTGCGCATTTCATCTGAGCCGTTTATGCTCGGCTCATAATTTAGAGTAGAGACGAGCAGACAAGACAGACAGATAAGGAATTGTGGAAGGAGGTGGGGAGAGATGAATCACTTCAGGAATTAACCCCAACTCAATCATTCCTAATTTAATATCAACCTACTTAAACATAATATCCATTAGTTTACCAATCTCGTAATAACCTGAAGATTCAATTATGCCGGCCCCTAAGTCTAAAGGAAAGCGTAAAGGAAAGAAGGGGAAGAAAGGAAAGAAGAAGGAAACGGTCATTCCCCAACCTTTACCTCTACACATTCTTACGGAATTATATACGAAAGTTGATGCTTTAGTCCGGCAACTGATAAATGGTCGGGTGGTTGCTCGTAAAAAACGAAAGGAAGCCGAATTTTTAGATAGGGAACAGGAAAGTTTGAAAAGAGACGGTGCTGTTTATCGAGAGCATTTAAATGATCTCCTACTTGATGTTCAAAAGGGCCTTTTGGATATGCGGTCAGCGTTTACAATTGAAAATGGCAGTTCTCAATGGTGTAATTTTTGAAAAACGTAATTAAGAAAATTATGATTGATATTTTCGACATTTTTAGGATTCTGATAGACAAGGAACGAGAATCGATTGCAAAAGAAATTCTTAAAGTCCAAGCAGAGCTTCAAAAGAAACTCGAACAAACATTTAAACTGATAGAGGAGAGACAGAGAACACTTGAACAATTGCAGAAGAGTCTTAGAGATTTACAGCCACTTCGGTCAGTAATTTATTACAGATAAAAATGATCATGTACCATGCAGAGAAATAAAGAATTTTTGTTGCTTTTAATTTGCCATATTAGTGATATGGTCACAAAAACAATGAAAAAACTGGAAGAAATTATGGCTGAGTATAACAGATTGCGTATAGAAGTACTTATTAAAACGACCCATCTAAGAAATCAGTATCTAAAGTAAGGAATCAATTTTATATTAAATTTTTTCCACATATGAGGAAATATTCAAATGATAAATGATTTTTTTAAAATCAGTTTTCGGGCTGACTTGTACAATTACTTATACGAACAGCTTCTAAGCCTCGTTACAACAGTTCGGGCCCATTTAATACCAATTCTATGGGATCACATGGAAAAATTGAGTAGGGAAAATAGATGCCACAGATGGGAGCTCCTACAGATTGACGAAAAGAATTTTGTAGGTTGATTGTGTTGTAACTTGTAATTACATTTTAAAACGTATGATATATTGCATTCAAAATCAACTATAAACATCTTTTGCAGAAATTATTAGAGGCAAGAAATAAACTTTTGAAAAAAGTCGAAGCTTTAGATGGGGAAGAGCAATACTATGGGATGGAATGGGCATTTGTGGTAAAAGTTTATATTTTAATGCGTGAACACGAATTTGAGTTGGTTAAAGGTTGAATTTTATAGTTTTTTAATCAAAATTTCGTCATATTTTATGCATTCGTATAGAGACTCAACGAATTAAATGCGCAAAGTAAAATAGAAAAGCTTCGCTGGAAAAATCGGCTAAAGGAAATATTTAAGAATCGAAACCTGACACAGTTTTATAAAATGAAAGAAGTGGTGGCTCATGAAGTCCCTACATGTAAGGTCGTCGTCGATTTCCGCGAATTCTTACAGAAAAAACTACAAGCAATAGCGGAATCTAAGGAAAGACAAGAGAGAATTGAAAGACAACGGGAAATTAAAAAGAGACGTCAACTAATTGAGAAGAAAAAATCTGTCGCTAGTCAGAAAAGGGCTCCTGCTACAATCCATCATCATCGTAAGATTCTTTCGTTTGATCAATTGTCCAGTTTTATTTATACGATGATTGTAGCTGATTTTGTATTGGGTATCTGCAATATGCATGTAATATTAAAAATTCAATAGGTCAGTCTCCACCCCGAGAAGAGGATTTTGTATTGCATTTAAAAGGATCCGCAACTTCTGTATCAAAAGTCACAAGTAGTGTTGAGACAAGTGTCGATACATACGATGAATATGAACAAGCCGGACTGTTGATGTCTGAAATGTCCTTAATGAGCGTCCAATCCAATAAACGGGAAAGTATCAAACCAAGATCTTCCACTAGTCAAAATGAACAGGAAAATAGGAAAAAGTCAGATGCTCGCAGACTAACTATTGTCCACGAAGAAGAAGAGGAATGACAAGCCGGCATAATCTGCAAGAATTTTTTTATGATCTACAGCATTTTCATTTAGTTTCATCTGTACCAACAAAGCACAGCCAATTACAATCTACAAGGCAGACACAATACCAGATGATCGATAAACATGCAGATACCTATTTACATTTAACATCTTGCAATGATGTCATATCACTGATCTGATCATAGGCACAAAGTAGTAGCATTTCTACTACCTACACCTACCAAAAAAGAATAAAACCATAAGGATATGCATGCGTAATTAATGAAAATTGCTTCTTAAAAGTAATTCTTTGCTAAGCAAACGTCATGGCTAAGTGCTCATCTAAAACTGCTCGTCATGAAAATTCATGAAATTGTCAGCTTTGCCAGTTCCCTATATTATTATTATGATTTGATAACATAGGTAATATAGCAATAAATATTAAAAATTGGCTAATTTTAGAATCTAATCTATATGAGCAGCAGGATGTCGGACGTCGGAGACCAAGACTTATTTCTTTTCAAAGGAACCCTCATGTTTTCGTGAATAAGAGGACTTTTCCTCTTCACCTGATTATTCGGAGCAGCAGCGCAGAGTTGCTCTGTATACGAATACTAAATCTATCTGTCTGCCTGTCCGTCCGTCCGCCGTCCCTGTCAACGATAACTTTAGAACGGATTGACATACATCGTTCAAATTTTCTGTGCGACATCTAGAGGTCCATTGAACGGATGAGTTCGAATACAGTTTAAACAAAGACCATACATAAAGATTGGATCAGTAGGTCAAGGTCGACGGGGTCATTCTGAGGTCATCTCGCAAGCAGATCAAGATAAGCCGTTCACAATTTTTACATTCACTGTGGTGCACTGGTGGTTAGTGTTATTTTACCAGTGTACTATGTATACCATTGGGTCAGTATACTATATAGGTCAAGCATTACTCTGCCACTGCATTATGTCCATTTTGTAATGGTTTATTACTTCTCGTTTTAGTAGTGCAGTGGTTTTATTAGTACCATTCCAGATTGGTAGCATTAAAATTGGTCTCTTGCAAGTTGCATACTAAATTTTAGTACTTAGTAAAATATACACGTATTAAAAAAGTGTACAGGTCGTGTAAATAAATAGAATTACAAATGCATTTGGACAGATTTAGTAAATCCGCAGGAATTATTCCTTCTCCACTGTTTTCAGGTCTAACCCCTTTAAAAACAATGATTTCTTTTAGAAAAATTTGTAACTGCTAAAAACAAAAAAATTGTAAAAATGTTTTAAATTCAATGTGTATTTTTATTTTTAATGTGTATAATATATCAAGGTCCATGGTGTATTCCTAAAAATTCTATAAAGGACAGTATTGAGTTAATGTTTGCGAAATACTTAGTGGTACATAACTGTAGCTTCTAGCTGGTCTATTACGTAGTGTGGGTGGATTATAGTAAACTCTATCTGTATCAGTGTATCAGTGTGCGCAGGAAGCTGTCAATTAAGTTCAGTTCAGAGACCACAAATAGCTTTTAAACAAGTGCAAAATGCATTTGCAGATGCAAAGGATGAGAAGGGGTAGAAGCGGCAGCGGCACGTATCCTTTGAGAAGAAGAAGATTTACGATAGGAAATGTTGGTTATGTTTAACTGTTGAGATATAATACATGGATTGATGTAGCAAGTAGCAAGTCTTTGTATAAATCATTCTGATAAGGCAAAAATAATTCTTACAAAAGTTCATAAGGTTCCAAGTTCAGTCTCTTGAAATGTATCATCATTATTTTTGGCACAGTACTTTTCAGCAAATGAACAATTTAATTATGTCATCGATTTTAATAGACATTATTAGACGGTCTCAGTTTGGGAGCGTCCCTCTTTGCATCTCATAAATTATCGCTATTATTGTCAGAAATCTGTTTACTCAATAGCCAATACGCAGTTTATTGGATGAACAAAACTCATTGAAATGGTCTTCATTTTTTTACCACAAAAGAAAGCAAAAAATGGCACATCCTATTTACAACATTTATTTTCGTAGAAGATGCTATCATCGACTGAAATCCGAAATATATAAATATCATCATCGCGATACCGTTTTTTCGATCATTGTGCAATTCTGAGCAGTTTTCGAATGTCTTCAGTTATATTTAATTGCGCAAAGGTAAAATTGTTACAAAAGAGGATTATTAACTGTAATGTAAACTCCTAAAAGACTATACCATGCATGCTCAGATTTTATTTGTGCAGTTGTGTGTATTTTAAAAGTGTACATAGTAATCCGAGTAATATGTACAATGTGTGTACAATCCAGGATTGCCACTATAATATAGGTACATCGAATGAAGATGTTTTCTTATCATTGTCATAAATATGTAGTCAAGTCATTTCACTGACATATCACATACAATTTCTAAATGTACATCAGTGCGAAGAGGATCACATCACAGCACTTATTTACACATGATAAGCTTTCGGTGATAGTGTGTCCTGGGAAAGTTCAGTACAAAGTTTTACACATGTAAATGTAAATACATTTCTTTTCAGTCCCTCTGACTCTCTTAAATCCCTCATTCATTTGTCCAGTCAGTCGAAATGTTTTAAAAGCATGATCCTACCGAATAAATGGATTTTAACATTGAGTACACATAGACTGGGACTCTTGTGAGTGATGCGTTCCCGATCGACGACAAGATATTTACAAATGTTGCGCTGCTTGAATAAAACTATGCATTTAGAAACGGAAAACTATTCAAAGCTAACCTGAAATAAAATGTAGGTAAATGGAAAATACTTTTCCATGAACATGACTATGACCCAAGGCAATTGCATTCGTTGCATTCTGTCTCCAATATCAAGATTCAAGATACCTACCTCTATTATCAACGTATTACGAAAAATCAATTTTTATATTCCTTTATAGACTATACACAGCTATATATACTTTATATGTTTATTGTATGTGAATGAAGCGTATATTTATTACTTTTGTACATATATCCGTATATGACATAGTTTTATAATGTATATATCAACAATAGTGTAGCCAACTTTAATAAATGGATAAATTTTAAAGCATAGCTTAAAGATCAAAATGACCTCAACCATAACCTTTGAGCCTTATAATATTAGTACATCTTTAGTAATATGACATAATATTGGGTCAGGATTTACTATAAAGGACTCTGAGTGTATACTATAAGTTTTACTCAAGATGAACTTAGCTAAGGACATAAAAGACACACCATAACTGTATTTCAACACTTCATTTATTCACGTCAGAAGATCCAGCACTATTTATGATAACCATAGCCAACTATAATTATAGTTTCAATTTATAGCTATACAAATAGAGAAGCATTAAATTAATTTTAGTATCAAGCTAACTGACTTGACAGACTTGATTTGTTTAATTTGGACATGACAGTTTAATTTCTTGCTTCTGCTGGCTTATCCATTCAAGTCTGCTCTCTCCTCGTATTCTGTGCTGGCATAATAAAACGTTTGTTCTATTTTAACTAGTCACATCCCAGACAGATACTTTCTGTATCAACTTTATAACTCTAGGACACAATAATAAAACCAGCAGAATTATTTATCAACATTTATTTCCTCGGCTTGTATACTATTTAAAAAAATTCCTCCAAAATTCCAATGGTTCTTCCTGAAACTGAATTTCTGTGTCTGTACGAATTAAATAAGCAATGAATCTTCGCTATTCCACAGACGAATTCCTTCTTCTCAACTCCGATACTATGAGAATAAATTTTCTGCAAAGGGCCTTGGTTTTGGTGCTTCTCAGTTTCCTACTGTGTACAAGCAAAGCAGAAGTAAAAAATGTCAGAGCAGAATTTGCAGAACCCATCAAAAACATTTCAACAAGTTCTGGCAGTAATGTGGAATTTTCATGTGCCGTAAGGAATCTGGAAAATCATCGGGTAGCCAACATTTTCGTCATAATTAATTAATAATTAATTAATAACAATGTATAGGTGTTGTAGTACAATCATGAACACATTTTGGTATTGGTCTAAATTGTTAGAGTTTTGTTTTGTTGCTGAAGAACATAAGTAAGACATCCCGAGCATTTGAAGTTCTGTTTTGTAAATGAAATGTTGGATCTAAACTTATATTTATCTTTTAAAAACACTAGTGAAACATGGTACTATTTATTACTCAAAAGGTGATGTGGCTGCAACGGGAAGGACTACGGGAGATTCTGGTTGCCATAAATAGCCTAAAGGTTGTCAAAAATCCTAGGATGACAGTATCCGTCATGCAGAGTTCCGGTGATGTTACTCGAAGCACTTTGTACATCTATAATGTCGAAAAAAATGACAGTGGTGACTATGAATGCTCTGTAAGCGTAGACCCTATGATATACCAGGTATATTTCACAAAACTTATTTACTACTAATGATTTTAATGATAATATACCTATAATATCATAAGATTGCTGTTGTAGTGCCCTTACAGTAATTGTGGTATTGATTTTAATAATAGCTCAAGTTCAAGTGCATATAATGGTAAAAGTGATACACATGTCCCCTTAGTGGTAAGTACTTACCATAAGTAGCAGTAATCATCCCTGATAACCAAAATGCACTTGAAAATTTCGAAAATTTAGTAGGCATCTACTATTTCTTCCATCCAAAAGATCTTAACAAAAGTTGAACCGTTCGAAAGACGGTCCAAACTTATGTCAATATCAAATGAGAAATGAGCAGTTGGAGAAATAAATTATTAAGAAAGCAATAAAATTGAACATTTCACATTGAAAGCTCAGAAACAATATAAAAGCTGATTTTTAAAGGTGAAGCCGATTTCTCAGTCAAAAAGCCCATTGCCCATTCGCGCACTGTGAACATGTTAAAACAAATTTTATTCACAATTTTGCAAATTATTGTATAATAATTCTTGCAGATATTCCAATTTATGGACTCTAAATCTGTCTTCCGCATTCCATATAAATTCATAAATAAACTAAATATTTCAATTACTTTCTACCTGTATTTCCATCAAGTTGACATGTGTTTGCAGGTGGGGACTCTTGATGTGACAGCAATAACAGGCAGCACTGCCGACGAAACAAGTTCATCGGATGCAGAAAGAACGACAACGAGACCTAGAGTTAGACTTTGTAACAAAGAGATAACTAATGATTGCACTATTGACATCAATCAAAAGGAAGAGAGCGACAACGTTTTCTGCATTGATTTAGGACAACTTTGGGAAAAAGCCAGACTGAAAGTAGATAAAATACTCTCGTCTATGTACACATTCTTTTCTAGGATCACTGATTAGAAAATATTTTAAGATTTTTGAAAAAACTACAGACGAAACTGCGTATAAAGGAAGTCATGGGACATGGGACTGAGTAAAAGTGTTCCGAGTACAACAATTCTTCAAATATAGTTTGCGAATTTTTAATCGCGAAAGTACAGAGAAGAAATTCCTTACAAATCTCATTCTGTTTTTGACCGATTAGCGAATACATAATTATAATCATAATAGTAATAGTAATGCATAATCTTCCACACATTTCACCCAACCAAGTGAAGTTCGCTAACTATTTGTCTTTCAATGCGGTAATTTACTGTGAAAGAAATAATACATAAACACATACTACTATTTAATGCTCTAATTTCCAAACGGTTCCCTTTGAATTGATTTTACTGTTTAATCCTCAGGCGCTTATGTAAACCAAGCAGTATCAAAAAACTGTCCCGTATATCCGGAATTCTCTTATATCTTGTCCTCTATACGCGGTTTCTTCTGTATTATAATCATTAATTGTAAATTATAAAACTATGAATTTAGTTGTTAGTGATTACACTACATACCTTATATAGTTTATGCATCATATTATGTATTTAAAGATCTTAATTGTAGCTGGAAGCCCCGAAATGTAAACTTTATCGTACTATACTTATTTGTATGTGTCAGAAATTACTCTGTTCTGTATTAAAATCAATTTTGTTTCTTACATGCAAACAATTAAGTAGGTACTAGGTGCAATTTCTTAATCTAATTTATATCATGGAGATGTACGCATAATTAGCATATACGTATTATTAGTGTTATACCATTTTTCCATTAATTGTCAATGCCAGTAGTACTCATCTGAATCCTGTCACATGATAGTAACACCATGCATGCATAGGAGTGGATTTCTTCCATTGAATTGAAGACCCAATCCATGTGTTTCTTTTAATACAATTAGCCTACCTAAATGAATAAATACTTTATTTTCCATAGATTTTCGTTGAGTCAATTTAAAAATTTTACCATGTGATGTAAGCATAAATACAAGAACCTAATGACGATTTATCAGAATTGAAACGTTTGTTTTCGTTTCGCATAACCATAAGTTTTTAGGTTATTCAAATGGTAGGCAGGGTTGGGTTTGAGTTATATTTTGAAAATGATAGCCGTACGTAATCCGTAGCACGTAATACATGGAATCATGGAAATACTATTTTCGGGAATCGCGGAATAATGCAATAGAATTTTAATGAAAATATTACTCATCTCATATAATTGTCATTATTATTCTTTTTGTTATCAATAAAAGAACAGACTGCGATAAATTGAATATTTATGCTCGTATATAGCACTGGATGGAGTTTTGTCAATAAAATTATGCTCACATGTCACGAACGAGCAATGAACCATCACATCACAAGTATCCGTTGACTTGATAATTTCTCTCTGAGTAATTACCAATTCATGAGGCAATTAATTATTCATTAGCACCATCGAGAATGTACTTAGACAGAATTAATTCATTAAGATATTGACGTTGCATCCAGGTGAGTGAATAAACGGAATACTTTATGGAAAGTGTAGATGACGAGTATCCAAAAGCCTTAAATTATTCCGTACATATGTAATAGAAATGTACTCATGCGATTATTTGCCGCTCTGCTCATTCTTCATGCATGAAAGGAATCATGGCAAACTTTTATTATTGATATACTATTATATCACCAAAGGAAAGTTATCGCTTATCACAGCTAATTCTAAGTAGACTAAGAACTAAGTACCTGTCTCTACGTCAATAATTAGATAGGAAGTTCATTTTCCTAGAATCTTTAATCTCGTCTCCAGTCCTGTATGGCAATGACGTAAGACGTAAGGAAGATGCAACATTTCATGTATTAAAACAATTATAACAACTGCTGCTATTAACTGAGTACATGCGTGCATACATTTATCATACATTAGGATCACCTTTAACCTCAATACGCATACACAACGTATTTTAAATACATACACTAACTTCTTAGCGATTCATTACTAAAAGTGTAATTAAAAACAACGTGCTTAATTATTGCGTTATTTTAATTTGTCCTTTTGTACTCTGTGTGTCTAATGCATGTCTGTTTGTTAATGATATCTATAATTGCTTTAAAAGTATTACCACGAATTAAAATTCTGTTTCTCCATGTACTTAAAATCATTCTCATTAAAACTCGATAATAATGTGTGTTAAAGAAATATCTGAACTTGTAGATAAAATTGTATAAAATATTCCGTATTTTGTTGGTACATTATTTCTTTAGCAAATTAACTCATTTTGTGAATGGGAGTTTTGGTATTAGATTAGTGTACTGAGGAAGTAGTTGTCAATTTGTCAAGGCTTGTAGTGTAGGCGGTATGTCATTATGTTTCCTAATGATGATGTAATGAAGAGAAGAAAATAATAATTATGCAGCAAATGCTAAATAATGACAACATAGTTATTCCGTCGTTGTTGTCCCCATACACATTACAATTACATAGAATGAAGGATAAAAATATGTAATAGCCATTCCTTTAGAGGGTATGCCCCATTATTGACATTCTTCTGTAGTCGGCAGGAAAATATTGTATACTAGTAAGTACATTTTTGCAGAATATTACTAGTTACTAAATATCTACGTGTACATACAAATAGGTATACTAAGTAGGTACTACGCGCAAATACTGCGTACTGACGTTTGTTGTAGCAAGCGATACATAAAGGGGATTATAGAGCATCTATGTGACATAGTTATCGTTTGCATACATAATTTATTTTCATAATAACCATAATGCAGTATAATAACACTAAATTACCATTTATTATCGTTAAAATTCAATAGCAGACTTGTTGCATGTGTGGTGAGTAGTATAGTATGCATAATATCCGAACTATCATGTATAAGTATTATGATAATATGATTATTAGGCAACTTCCCCTCTTCGTGTGAAGAGTAAAAGTTAAATTCGAGACTATTAGTTTGATATCTGTACTTAGTTACCTAGTTTACTTATTACATATTAATTTTTGTTCGCTTACAACGTTTGTGACTTTCCGTCTCTCACTTCTCTTCTGTTTGTTCAGTGCCATTAATCTACAGAATTAACTTCTTTACATACTCAGTTAAGAGTGAAGAGTGTCAATTTTAATTTACTCCTTTCGAATGCTTCGTAGTAATAGATACAAAACATAAATAAGCGGAAGTGTGCTCTATACACTACTTCAATAATTCAATTATTTAATTACGTACCCAACAAAACGATCACAAGATGACTTTCCATTTACCTTCCGTGGCAGCATCAATGGTATAACTACATTTTAAGTCAAGTTGTTTGATAGTAACCTTAAATCGGTTTAAAATTACTTTACTGTGCAAATGTGGTGTTCGTTTTGTAGAATTAATCCTTTTTTCTATGGGATTCAATTAGGTCATGGGCAGCCTTCTACTAGTTTTCGCAAGCTGGAAATTTTTTGATAACTATGTACAGTTTTCGGCAGCATTGTTTCCATCTGACACGACGTTTGGAGATCTTTACACTGTAGTAGTACAAATGATTTGTCATGCTGCAACGATAATAGTTGCAACTGTACAAATTTTATCGGCATTTGAATACATACGACAAGCAACCAAAAGGGTAAATAACACAATAAAATTAAATTGCTTCATTAAATCAGTAGTGTCATTTTTGTGTTTTAGTAACATTTAGAATTTTTACTTTGCAAAAAAATTTAGTCTGAGTTAGAGAGTGGATTTTATATGAATGTTAATCGAGAAAGCTGTGAATCATTTCAAACGGTTTTGCTCGCAAATGTGAAATTCAGGCTTTGTTTGATTCACTATGTATCATGTCACATCTCATATATAGTCGCATCATGCCATATACGATTATATAGGTACGATTTATTTATACGAGTATGTGCATTTGCATAACGGAAAGTTTTGAGAATACATTTTGAAAGTCATAATAATATTACTTAGGTAGTTGTTAGTTGAAGTTGAAGGTATTTATAGGTATTACAAAGTTATTATGTCATTTAAATGCAGTACTTTCAATAATTGCTGTATACTCCCTCATTCATTAGCATTCAAAAGTCACTAACTCTAACACAGCGGTCTCAAGGTTCCAGTTAAAAAAGTAAATCTTTTCATCTCCCTTTATATATTCATTCTTCTTGTACTTGCGACGTTTTGGCAGATGCATTTCTATTTTCTATGCACTATATTGTGATTGTGAGTGTATACAAGATTGAAGTAATAATATTTTATAATAATATGCAATAGACGAGTTTCTTAAGGTTTCCCATTTTTGTAAATACATTGGATGCCTTGTGAGATCCCACTAGAATATCATTGCATTAATAAAATATGGAGGACGTTAAGAAGCTTGTCTATAATAAAACTATTTCCCCCTGTAATATGTAGGAAGATGCTTATAAATGATAGTGCATTGTCCAATTAGTATACCATATAAATACACAGCTTGGCAATTTTTTTCACAATTTAACATGTGCTGGTGAATTGCACTTCTGTTGAGTGAGTAACGTACAATCCTTGAATCATCAGGCACAGGCACAGGAAGTAAAAATAATTCCTATTAAATCCAAGGCAATTTTATAGATACCTTTTGAGATGTGAAGAAAGATTAATTTATGTGCGGATAACAAGGTCAAAATGAAAGTGAAACAATTATGATAATGATTGAATGAATGAATTAATTAAAGAAAGTCGACAGAATATATAAAACAAAGTTTAACAAAGTACATACTTATTTAAATGATCTTATTACGTATCTGTATACTATTATAGTGCCTACCTGTGCCAGAGGTTCCAGAGAATTTAATAAGTAATTTAATAGTTATTAGTTTATTAGTCACTGTTTTGACCAAATCATAAACTACAAAGTACTATTACACGTAACTACCTTATAGTACATTCATTATTCAATTATCTGTAACAAAAGTCCATATAGCATAGGATAATAAATAGTATGAATATGTAACTCCTTATGCAGACTTGCTACTTTCTGGTCCGGCGGACCGACATAGGTAATGTTGGTCCGATAAACTACCGGATCGGATCGGATCGGACCGGACCACGGTCCGGTCCAGTCCGGTCCGATTAATTTTTTGTCATGCATCCGG
>JABASI010000249.1:0-46275 GCA_019776505.1 Tomocerus nigrus
CCCCACATGCACATTGTCGAAAATATTAAAGCTGACCCCAATTTTGTTTAGATACTGTTTTGTATTATATAATACAGAATGTTTATAATGCTTGATTTAGCATTTCCGCTGGTCCCAACTCGAACTGTAAGATTGCAATGCATGCAACCAATATTAGGAAGTATTGTGCATTTTTGGCATTGATATTTACTTTATTGGGTTTGCAACTTCCTATGTTGGACATGGCATGTCCTGTGATATTAGCATAGTTATCAGTGTTGATTACATATTGCAACAGCTGTTCATAGATATCATGAAATACAAACAGTTTTTCAATAAATAATAAGGTAGAAACAATAGTATGAGTAAAGTCGATTTCCATTTCGCTACTGTGCAATGAGTTAAGTCAGAATATGTAACAATAAAAATCTATGTGCATACGGTGTAAATTGTAATGCATATCTAAACGTCTTCCTTATTCTACTTTCTATTATTTAAAAACGCTGTTCATTACAAGATATTATCAAAGACACTTTTTATTACAATTAGAATTATCTACGCATTATTCAGGCATGATGATGATGTTAGAGGTTATTTTTGTTTGGAGAATTTGAACAGTAAGGATGACTGAGTCATCTATAGGCATAAAGCTAACTTCATTTTAGGGTAAATATTGTTCGTTGCTCCATGGAATTAGTCAGGATTATGTTTGAATTACAAACTGATGATAAAACTTTATATACCTATAAATGTGTGCGCCCATAGATCATTATTTTATGAAGGTACTTACTACTTTGTTACTCTTATAAGTCCTGTAATTTACACTTTCCGCAAAACACAATATATTCATCACAAATAGTGAGACAAAAGAGAATACAAATATTCCGGTTTACCGAAAGACATTTTTGATGTAGAAATGTCGATAAGTGACTATGATTCCATATTCCATACTGCTTTTATGATGACATTGTAAATGCTTTGCTTTACGTATTTGCTAGAAACATATTGTATTGACATATTAAACATTAAAAATGTACAAAACATGCAAACAGCACTTTTATCAGATTGTAGTTAACCAACCGAAATGAATTCAATTCATTTTTCAATGAATACTCAATAGTAAAACAGCTTTTTTCGCTATTCACAAAAGAGTTATTACGAAGGTTTTAATTTTTTCTTGACATAAATTGTTCAACACAATGTCGTCGGATACTTCATTCAGGTATTTAATAAAATAAATAACTGAAATTGTATTCGTGTTCCGACAAAATTGCATAATATTTAGGATAAGTGTATCAAGTATTTATTATATTTATCTGTAAAAGGAACTTAATAATCATGAATGATTTTCGCAGAAATTTTCCATTGTCTTCTTCGAAAGTATTTCAGTGCAAGCAGACCCAATGGCCTTTAGCAATGGACACATCTAGTGCAGACTATGGTATAGAAAATGAGTCTTCCGAAAAAGGATCATCAAACATTTCCAGACAACTATCCAAGGAACAGAAAGATGTGCAAACTAACTCATTGCAAGATAAAACGAAAGCTACCCCTAAAAAGAAGACATCTAAGAAGTGGTTTAAAAAATTGTAGTAATTTCATTCAGAATCGTATGTTCGGAATATTCACATAAAAATGCACTTTATCATCTTTGATGTAAGTCAATGATTTCCTACAACAGAATAATAATATATCGCACTAGGCACTAAAAGACCATCGAGCGAGTTGCTAAGGATGTCGCCTTTGTAAGATGTTACATCTAAATTCCTAATAAAGAAATGGAGATATTCAGAATATCATATTCTTATTTGTATATCATATTTTTGGAGAAAATTTTTGGTTGTTCAGCTCCGTAAATGAAGGAATCATTCATACTCACGCATGCAGGAATTAACATAGAATAACCCAATCGATTTTTTGCATGATCAATTTTAATTAGGATTTTGTAGCAGCTAACATGATAAACATTTTGAAATACTTATTGTGTGCTCAGTTGGAATTGTAACGCAATGTCTATAGTTAAGCCAAAGGCAGCTTCCCTAGGTTCCATGTTCGAACCTAATGGTCCATTGACAATGGGAGATCGTCATCCTTCCATGCTGGTCAACATTAAAAGTGAACTGGACATAAACACTGGCCAAGCTAAGAATGTAAAGATAACAATAGCACAATTGGATAAAGAGATTTTTGACCCAGAGTTTGTTGTGGACTTCAGTCGATGTGGCAATTCGGACACTTTGAAAATTCACGTTGGGCTGCGATCTTCTTCAGATGCTCAAATAGAATATCTTGGGGACGCCAGTCAGTCTGCAACTCAAAATCTCACAACAGATGATTACTGTCGAGAAATTCTTGCAACATTAAGGAAAAGACCCGAATTGAAGCATTTGGAAATTATGCTCGAGTTAAGACGAGACCATGATTTTCGAGTATTCAAACCTTGTCCTAAAGGTACTCAGCTACCACAAAATTTCCCTTTATTTCTCAAGTACTTACAGGTAGAAGTCCCTGGTTTGAGTCCTTCAAACCTCCTAATATGGAGATACTTTTTGGAACAACAAACACATTTGCAAACTTTAATTTGCAATTTTGGGGTGATTCTATGGACTTACTATGCCGCCACCATCACGAAGAATTCTCGTACCTTAGAGAAAATAATTTTGCGAAGAATTCGTACGTATGACCCCGACCATCCGACTGAATGCAATTCTTTCAATTGGGGGATTTTCACAAACTGTGAAAAACTGAAGTTCATCAAATTAACTTGCGTCAGAGATGATGTAAGTCGAATTGTGGCTCTCAGGGATCCTACAGTGGGCTCATTCAATTCTAAAGAAAGACCTGACGACAAATTTGTTCATTACAACTTCCCATCTTTGAATATGCAAAATCTAGAAGAATTTCATGTATCTCATATCAAAATTGACCTGAACCATCTGCAGTGGTTGAAGGCCAATGCAGAGCAGCTCAAGGTAATCTGCGTTGATTGCCCTGATAAGGAATTCTATGACGCAGACAAAGCGGATTTGGATACCTGGAAAGATCCGTTAGACCAAAACGGAGTCGTGTCCTTTGACAACTACCATTTCGACATTGTTCATGCGGAATCCAAAAGGAACTTGGGTCTCTGCTGTGCTATCGTTTTTGTTATCGTTCTTCTTTTTATTGCTCTCATATTGGGCATTATATTTATCTACGATCAGAGTAAGTACGATAAAAACCACATTAAAAGAATGTCCAGTTCCAATAACAGTGCTAGTGCTGCAGAAAAAGGTTGAAAACATATTATTCGCATTTGCAGATAAAATCCAATGTAGCAAAAATACATTTGTGGCCTATATTGTGTATGTGTAATGTGTACTTTTAACATTCAATTCCAAAATTGTAATTACCTATACTGTAATATTTATCTGTATGATACATATAAGGTTGTACAAATGAACTTTTCCTCAAAATTAAATAAACATTAATGTTTACATCGATATACCACAGCAGTAGTTATTCATGCAAATCTGTAAAAATTCGACGAATGGGTTTTTGCCGGTAGGGGAAAGGGGGCTAGATAATTATATATTAATTAATTACATATGATTACACAGGTACCTAGTAATAAATATATGATACTTCAACATGTAAGTAGTAAATATAGCCTATAGCTATAATATATATTTTTTGACTATTTTATGCTATCTGAAGTCTGAGAACTGTCATACGTTTTACAACTTTAGGCAAACCAATTATCATTGGGCATTGGGTTTGGGTGGTATTAATTTAGCATTAGGTACATTATATTATATAATATGGCTAAAAATAAATGTTACTTTGTGTGTACTATATGGACTGTGGAATTACCAAATTACCATGCAAATTGCTGACAAAAGCTTTAATTGTTGGAATAAAAAAGTTTTTCATGGTTCTACGAGCAATACAAATAATAAAAGAAACACGCCAATTAGCTCAATTCTCAATAATCCTTTAAAAAGTCTTACATCCCATTCCAATCCGCTCTTTCATAATAGAGCAAAACTTTTTGTTCCTACGTATAGTAACTTAGTAAGTATATGACGTGACAATGATAAGCATTCTACGACAATTTATTTTTTGCTTTATCGTAGATGCTGCCATGCTACAAACTATTTATTAAACGCGTGCGTGATGCTAATTGGTAGTTAATAGTTTATGACATTTGTATCCAAACAAGTAATAATTATTATTATTGCCTACTTCGGTGGGGGAGTGGGTGATAGCAGTTAAAGCTACCTAGCACATTTGCATTCAAAATATTTTTATTAAAATATATGAAGTATAGTAAAGTAGATACTCTTTCCTGATTTGTAAAAAATTAATGATAAAATTCCTGGTTCTAGTTAAGAATAGCATTGATCATTGTCATAGTATAGTGTACAAGTAGGTAGAGAGAGTTTCTGCATAAGTTCTCTTCTCATCGAAATACTAGATCAAAAGAGAAATGATCTTCGTAAGATTATTAAAAATACTGATTCCCGTTTGCAGTATGATACTGGCAGATGCACAATCAAGACGAATCATTTGCTCAAATTATAAGTACAATAAAAATTCTCTTGGATTTTTTAATTTTCTTGTAAATTTAAATTTTTTGACAAACTTTGCACACATAAAAATGTTTGTTCTGGAATACAATTCGACAGAGACTTGGCTGTATTCCACTTGCTTGTTAGAACACCTTGAAAGCATTTACCACTTGCCAGTACTTCTGATTGATTTGAAAATTCAAGAAAAACCTGGCTCTCAAAATCCCAATAAATTCTTTGTACACGAAGTAGGATTGAAATTATTTGTACATGATATAAAATTTCCTATGTTCGTAAATCACATAAACAGACTGGGACTGCAATCGGATAAAGAAAAAAATCGCGATTTGTATATTTTCACAACGTTGTTGGGGAACACTGTGAAGAAATATCCTGGTGCGATATTTTTCTGCAAAAAAGGTTATCATATATCGACGGACGGAATATTTAAGGTGTGTCCTTTCTGTTTACGTGAAGGAATATTTCATTGGGAAAAAATGGATCAAACCAAACAATTGGTACTCCCTCAAGAAAAATTAAGCAATTTTAACCAGGCTGAAATACGAATTCCTTATGGGAATTTAAATAATCCGACGTATATCAATACCCTCATTTCAATACTTAAAGCACAAGACGAGGATTTACTGAAGGGCAATATTATTAATTTTAAAATCTATCTTGCGAAATATATAGCTCAAAAATTAAACTTGAGTGTGGTAACTTGCAACATAATCCGTCAGAAAAATAACTTTTGCAAGATGGGCTATGACTTATTATTTGAAGGTTTCAAAGTAACTGAAAACAATAAAGGTATATTTTATTCGGGTGTAGCCATTAAATTTGGATTTATTTCTCCAGCTTTCAGTTCCAAAGAACATCAATGGATTATCGGTCCGTTGGGAATTCAAGTGTCCATTGTCACAATTTGTTTAACTCTTTTCTTGTCAATTGTAATTTATCTCATGTTCCGTTGTTCCTATAGTCAAAAAGATAGAAACCTGTCGTTGGTATCCATTATATCAGCTACGATTCGACCAATTTTAGATCAATGTTATGATAACACACTTTCTTCAAGATCGTATTTTAGAATCATCATGTCCACTTGGCTATTTTACTCCCTTTTAATTTCAGAAACATACCGTGGAACATTAATAAGTCACATTATGAGACCACTAATCCACACTGGATTAAAAACTTTTCAAGATCTGGCTGAATCAAGAGAGAATATATTTACCCTTTCCATACCTGGACAAAACACCACTCAAAGCAATACGCACAAAATTTTGAGCCATGAAATTGATACTTCAAAGAGTAGAAACAAACGGCATTTTTCTAAAATTTTAAAGAAACTAAACAAGAAAATCCGAAAGAGAAGAAACTTAATTGTGGACGAAAAAAATGCATATTATAGATTACTAACAACCCAAGATGTATTTATAGAACAGTTTGAAAAACTCAATCTTATGATGAAAATTCTGCAATCAGAAAATCCAAAGAAAAGCAAACGAGTATTCAAACTTTCAAAGGAATTTCTCGTACATGAAAATATTTTTCTGCTTCCATATGGATTTTTTCAAATAGAAATACAAGAAATATTGTCCAGACTTAAAGACTCTGGACTGATAAGCAAACTAAAAAATGGATTCGATAACGCTTTTACTTGGGAATTTAATGCAAATGTAAGTATTTTTCGTTCTGCCGACGAAATTCCTAATGACGGCCCTAAAAAATTAAAAATATGCCATATTATGCTGCTAATATTTCTTATTGCCGGTGCATTTACGACATCATTCGTGGTTTTTGCTATTGAAGTTCTGTACGCCATAATTCATAAATCCTCACAAAATAGAAAAATTATTATCCACACAAAAGTAAATTGGTTGGTCTGTTTTTTCTAACCAATAATCAAAATAAGCACAATAAAAATGCCTTATTTATGGGGTAAAGTATGTAAATGTATTTAAATTGGGTACATATATTATTTCAGAATGTCAATATTAATAATTATGTAATTTAAAATAAATAGGAAAAGAAATTCTTGATTTATTACATTTAGTCAGTCTATTTTCAATAGAATTAATCTGCAACATTTATTTTAGATGTACCAGAAGGACTTTTATGCTTCTTTTTTTCCTTTTTGTGTTTCTTTGATTTCTTGGATTTTTTGCTTTTCTTGTGCTTCTCTTTGACTGGAGAATTTCTTCCAATATCTGACTTTGAATTGTTCGGAACATTTTTGGCATCTGGTTCCGACGTTTTCATTGACTTTTCTATATTTCGATCAGTAGCACCAGTAGAGTTTCGTTCCCGCTCCCGTTCCTTACTTTTTTTCTTTTTCTTTTTACTATGTTCAGATTTTAAAGGGCTTTTGGATTTCTTCTTTTTGCGATGAGAATCAGCATTTCGAATTTTATACCTGTCACGTCCACGACTTCTACTGTCATGGTTTACTGGGCCGCGACTTTTAATGTCATGATTTCGTGGGCTACGACTTTTGCTGTGACGATTACGAGATTTTCTATCGCTTTTACGTCTATCTCTTTGACTTCGACTTCTTGAACGTTGAACATAGCTAGATAGTTTTTCAGTATCTTTTCTCGATACTCTACTGGTCTTATTTAAATTATCATTCCAATCGTAGTCAGCAGATACAAACTCTTTAGTTGGATTGCGGAAAACATGAAGAAAGTTACAAGCCTTCCCTTTTAAACATCGTTTTCTAAGAAAAAGTCCGCATATGGCTGCTTTCCAAGAATCTATTTTTGCAAACTGGAGACTCAGTTGTTTTCCATTGAAAAACCTAGCATTGAATTGTCGATATGCCTATTTAAATTCACATAATGGTTCGTTAATAACAATTAAACTATAGTGAGCATGTATTTGTAAACAAATGAATAATTACTATTACGCTGTAGCAGTAAGACTTAGCTAAAACATACATTGACCGATTCTCGAATAGTATCATACTGGATGTAAACATTTCCCCGCAAGTGCATCCCAAAATTACAGCACACTTTAAATTGAATTACTTTTCCAATTTTACGAAATTCCGGAAGTACATCGTTATAAAATTCCCTGTCACAATAAATGTAAGAAATTTTCCAAACATATCCATTCTAAACATTATTATTTACTCTTTTATAATTGTAGACTTACAAAAATTCTTTATACATATCGGTATCCTCGTATTCTAGGCACATGTCAGTATCATATTCATCCCGTAGGCCTTGTTCCAAAGAAAAGTTCGAGAAAAAGTTGGGAATTAAAATAGTTTTGCTCAGAGTGGGGCGGAAATGGTTTCTAAAATGTCAATTCACATAATCAATACATATTTCTTGGTACCGGTTTGGAATTTATCATATTTATTTATTATTAATCTGCTGACAGGAAACCTCATGAAATGGCGAAAGAAAGAATTTGATCATACCTTGAACATTGCTCCGCAAACAAGCAAACACCAGTCCGGTCGAAGAATGAGCACTTCTCTTTTCCGTTTTCGACTTCCTCGGGCATAGCATATGGCAGTGGAGGTGTTTCAATATCCTGTTTGCAAAAACATCGAACGTGTATCTTGCTTATATAAATAAAACAGAAGTTCGTAGACAGAAGTAAACGACACGATAGCAATAATTCGCATTATATTAAAACTTACCCCTGACAAAAAGCTCAGAAAATTGTCGAATTCTTCTGCCTATAATATTGAAAATTAGACCAAATAGTATATATATAGATTCCTACACGCATATAAAACCTCCACAATTCGAATGATTCCAAATGTGAACCAAAATGGAAACAAATTCGAATGATCTCCCACGTGTGTCCATAGATAAATACAGTTAAGGAAAACTTTTTCATGTTTGTGTAAGAAATTAATTAGTGAAATGAAAGCTGAATTATTATAAATAAAAAAAAATATGAAAGGATATTTTGAATATTTTCTTAAAACGACGATGACCTGTTTTTCCTTTAACTCTTTCTCAATGCGGTCTTTTTCCTCTTGCATTTGCTTTTTTTCTTGTTGACGCTTTTCCCATTCCTCTCGAATTTTTTTCTGTGCATAGAACACGATTAATTTTACTACTGGCAATTTTATTTGTTAGTAACGTTATATGCATCAGTAAGCTAAAAACATTTAATTTGATGTAGATGTAAATGTAACTGACCGCTTCTTCAACTTTAGTTGCAGCTAACTTATCCTGCTTAGCCTTTTCCATCTGATATTCCAATTGAGCCTGTATTTCTCGTTCTATCCATTTTTGTTCCTCTAGCTCATGGGTCATTTTCTCTTCCTCTTCTTTTAATTTCTGCAGTTCTTGATATTCCATTTGTTTCGATAAAACACTGGAGTTGAATGCATTTTCATCTAGCTCGTTTAACTCTCTATTTGCTGCTAATTTCTGCCGAATTCTTTTTCTACGCAATTTCTTTACCAATTTCCTCCAGGGTCGATTGTCTTTTCCCATTTTATCCTGCAAAAAATAACATACAATGGATTTTTTTTAAACTTAAGTCTGTATTTTTTTTGCAAATATGTTCATCAATGTTAATTATTGGTAATCATGTTTTCCTTATCGTTTAATATAGGTAGGTAATTATTACTTTTTATAATAAATTACTTGCTTTAGAACAGTTGCTTGATAAATCTTTTTATAATTAATGAGTCAGCGCTCAGCAGCCGGGATTCCGGGATGGTATCATATTATTATATGCGTAGAACCTTAGAAAGATAATAATATTTTTTTAAATTTTTGTTCGTAAAGTTCGTAATTTATTTTTGCTAAGCATAAGAATTTAGGTATGCATTTGGAATCAAAACAATAATAATTTCGATTTAGAACTTCTTTAGACAATAGATACTCAAAGGATTCCCACATGTTCTGTAAAATTGGAACACCATATATAGAACCAAGGATTATGTACGAGGTGCGGAATTTTCAAATTTTAAGACGTAAAGCATAAAGAAGGGGAAACATACTCGCTTTACTTTTTAGTACGTTAAAACCTACCAAGTTTCCACAGATTGGGGCTCAATTTTATAATTTACACATTTTTTATTGCTGAAATAGTATTACGAATTAGAAACGCAAAGATGAGTTTTACTGAAAGATGGGTGAATGATAAACTACACGATATAATTGGGATGAGCGATAAATTGCTGACCCAATTTTTTATTTCTTTGGCCCAAAAAAGTACATCTGAAGATGGATTGATTGAACAAATTAAAAGTACTGGGACGATTGAGGTGGACACTAATGTGATAAACTTTGCTAGAGAATTATATCATAAAGTAAGTGATAAAACCAATAGATTAATTATTATGTTATGTCAGTTAAACACAATATCTCATATAGATGATATAGATAATAATAGAATAGAGAATAAATTGTGTATATGATTTGAGTTAATTGATTGTATGTATATTTTACCATTATAATAAACTTTCAGGTTGATCATGCAGCTGTTAAGATCCACCCAAATAGGATTGCAGAGCAGCGGGCTATGGAGCAAACTAGAAAGAATATGTCCTATAGAGTGTTGTCCTCTGACGAAGATGAAGATATACCTGCAGTACCTGAAGTCAAATCATCGAAAATTGATAAGAAACGGCAGAAACGCCTTAGGTATGTACCCCTTAACGGTTAATAGGTGGTGAAGGGCTATACATTAAAAAATTATTTGATAAAAGCGAACTATGTTTTAATATACGCATATCGAATTACCTTGAATTTCTAAATAGACAGCGAACAGATGGCGACGAGGAAGATGACACTGTTGTCATTCGAAAACCACATGCTAGAGATTATAGTTCAAAGAAATTGAAATCTGAAGATAAATCCGACGAAGAAGACGAAATAGATAAAATGGAAAGAGAAAGAATGGAGGACTTAAAGGACCGAGATGAATTCGCTCAAAGATTAAAGGCTAAAGACCAAACTAAAACAAGAAACATTGCAACAAAATCTGGTAAGTTATAGTCATTAGTTATTCACGATTTTTATTTTCTTAGAAGAAACTTCATTTAATTAGCAAATAATTTAACATATCTAATATGCAACGGTTATCTGTCAATTTTAAGATAAGAAAAGTTTTGAAGAAGCCGCAACACGATTAAAACTAGAAGCAGAAGAAAAGGAAAAAGTTCTTCCCAGTCTTAGGATACAGTCAAGGCGGCAGTACTTGGCCAATCGTAAAGAGATCAAGTTGAAGGAGTTAGAAGACGATCTCAGAGATGATGAATATCTTTTCGACGATGACGTGTACGTTGATGTCTTTTTTCTAGCTTTTTTTCCTTTATTTGTCATTTTTATTCGACACAATTAATATTTAATTGTATTTTTAGGCTTACAAAACGTGAGAAAGAAGACAGAGAATACAAGAAAAAGATTTTAACCTTAGCCAAAGAGCATGATAGAGCTAGAGATCTAGAGAAAGTGCAACGTTATCAAATGCCGGAGGAAAGGCGCAATCAAAAGCAAGCTGATTTCCAATATGTAGAGACTGATGAAAAGGAAAAACTTCCAAATTCAGAGCAGAGAAAATGGGAAGATGAGCAAATGGCTATCGCTACATATTCTTTTGGAGCTAAAGATGCTCGGAAAAAAGTCAAGAATAAAGACTATGAGATTATCCTGGACGATCAAATTGAATTTGTTCAAGCTATTAGAACGCCTGGAAATCAAACAAAAGAGGTAAGATTTAAACTTTTAAAGTAGGTTTTTATTTTGCTTTTATGACAGATACCGTTCTGTTTTGAATATTTTCAAAAGACGACGATTTATTTTATATTTTATGTAGGAAGAGAAGGCGCTGACCGAGACACAAAAAAAGAGGATGACCATTGAAGAAACTCAAAAAAGTTTGCCAATATATCCATTCAAAGATGATTTAATCCGAGCAGTTAAGGAACATCAAATACTCATTATTGAAGGTATAATTTACAATTCCCTATTATATACAAATACAATTGTAAATTTTAGCTAGTCCCTCATGAAATAATTTAATGTATTTAATGGGGGGGCCTAGCTTTTACATGCACTATAATTATCTGCTGTGTGTCTTCAGTAAAGTTGTAACGGAGCTATTTCAAGTAAGCCCTCGTGGCTTGAGAGATCTGTGTGATTCCACTCTCAAGGGTCATACACTCCCCCTAACACACACACAATCTGCTGTGTGTGGTGTCAAATAATATGTACGAAGATTCGGAATATTAGTATTTTTGCGATGATAACATTTATTTTGATTTCGGATTTTAGGTGAAAACAATCTGCTGTGTGTGGTGTCAAATAATATGTACGAAGATTCGGAATATTAGTATTTTTGCGATGATAACATTTATTTTGATTTTGGATTTTAGGTGAAACAGGATCAGGTAAAACTACTCAGATACCGCAGTATTTGTATCAAGCCGGATTTTGTGAAGGTAAGATTATCTATGATTTTTGTACACACATTTTACTTATTTAGAGTTTTTTGTAGAAATACTTATATAAAACGCAGTTTTGAAAATTTGTTCCAGTTTTCTTTAAAATTTTTTTTTCAATCTAGGCGGTAAAAAGATTGGATGTACACAGCCACGTCGTGTTGCTGCAATGAGTGTGTCAGCTCGTGTTGCAGAAGAAATGGGAGTCAAATTGGGAAATGAGGTTGGCTACTCAATTCGATTTGAAGATTGTACTTCCGAGAGAACGATTATGAAATATATGACTGACGGAATGTTACTTCGTGAGTTTCTTGGGGAGCCGGATTTACAATCCTACAATGTCATGATCATTGATGAGGCCCACGAACGAACGTTGCACACAGATATCCTCTTTGGTCTTATCAAAGACATTTCTAGATTTAGGCCAGATCTTAAATTGCTAATTTCCTCTGCGACACTCGATGCGGAAAAATTTTCTAATTTTTTTGATGAAGCTCCAATTTTTCGAATTCCAGGTAAATTCCGAATTCCTATAATTTTTAGAATGCCAATTACTAGTGTCCCATTAAAAGCTATGCATATTAGTAAAACCACGTTAGTTTCATATGACGAAAATTTGATTGACATTTGGCTAACAGGGCGAAGGTACCCAGTGGATATCTACTATACAAAAGCTCCTGAGGCTGACTACATTGATGCGTGTGTAGTTACCATACTTCAGATTCATGTGTCTCAACCTTTGGGGGATGTACTGGTGTTTCTTACTGGACAAGAAGAAATTGAAGCCTGTAATGTAAGTTTTTCATGACAGTAATTAATAATTAAACATATTTCATTTATTTTGGGTTTTTAAATAACAACTTCCATTAAAATTTTCCTTGTAGGAATTGCTAATGGAAAGGAGTCGTAGACTGGGCAGTCAGGTTAAAGAACTCATTATTTTGCCTATTTATTCCAACCTACCATCTGACCTCCAAGCTAAAATTTTTGAGCCGACTCCTCCTGGAGCCAGAAAGGTAACCAAAATCAAGTTGAATTAATATTTGCTGAAAATATATTAAGTATATCAACGAAAATGTGAGTGTGGCAATGATTTAATATTTATGATTTTAATTTAATATAAAATTTATTTCTCAGGTTGTATTAGCTACAAATATCGCTGAGACAAGTTTAACAATAGACAATATTATTTACGTCATTGACCCCGGATTTTGTAAGGAAAATAGTTACAATGCAAGAACAGGAATGGAGTCACTTATTGTGACACCAATTTCGAAGGTACCCTTTAATCTTTATAAAATTCTTAAAGTGCGTGTAAAATAATGATAATTATGTTTCACTTATTTAACTTTGTATCGTATATTATGTAGGCTTCAGCGAACCAACGATCTGGACGCGCGGGTCGAGTAGCTGCTGGAAAGTGTTTTAGATTGTATACAGCGTGGGCTTATAAGCATGAACTAGAAGAAACGCAACGTCCTGAAATTCAAAGAGTGAACTTAGGAAATGTCGTTCTCCTGTTGAAATCTTTGGGGATAAACGACCTAATTCATTTTGACTTCCTTGATCCTCCTCCTCATGAAACTTTAGTCCTAGCTCTAGAACAACTCTACGCTTTAGGGGCATTAAATCATCTCGGAGAGTTGACTAAACTTGGAAGACGTATGGCGGAATTCCCTGTAGACCCCATGATGGCAAAAATGATTTTGGCTGGCGAAAAGTAATACTTTAATTAAATATTTCCATATATAACTTCTTTATAAAACTAGTGGGGATTATTTACTTTCTAAATGTCTAGAATTTTCAACTATTTCGTGATTTTATCTCTTTTTAGGTATAAATGTTCTGAAGAAATTCTAAGCATTGCAGCAATGTTGAGTGTAAATAACTCCGTATTTTACCGACCAAAAGATAAAATTATTCACGCAGATAAATGCAGAAAAGATTTCTTCATCCCTGGCGGGGATCACTTAACATTACTAAACGTGTATAATCAATGGGTCCAAACTGGGCATTCTGTCCAATGGTGTTATGAAAACTTCATTCAGCATCGGTAAGTTCTTTATTTCACCAACGCTCAAGTTTTCCATGAATGGCTTGTCGGTATGTGTAATTTTAATAACTTTTTGATGATTAGGTCAATGAAAAGAGCTCGTGATGTCAGGGATCAACTGGAAGGCCTAATGCAGAGAGTTGAAATAGATCTAACAACCAGTGGACTGGATTCACCTGGTATACGAAAAGCAGTTACGGCAGGTTACTTTTATCATACAGCAAAGCTAAGTGATAGCGGACAGTACAAAACCGTGAAACATAATCAAAATGTTATGATCCATCCAAATTCTGCTTTATTTGAAGAATTACCAAGATGGCTTATATATCACGAGCTTGTTTTCACCACTAAGGAATTTATGAGACAAGTGATTCAAATAGAGAGTTCTTGGCTCTTAGAGGTAGCCCCTCACTACTACAAAGAAAAAGAACTGGAAGATTTACAGAAAAGCAAGATGAGTAGGCATGTTGGAAAATCTGCTAGCCAGCTTCATCGAAATTAAAAAGTTTTTAAGCATATTTATTTCTTATCTGTATGAAATGTGTAATTATATTATGTGATAATTCTATTTGTAAGATACAAATGTAAAATGTATACTGATTGCAGTTAATAATTACATAGAAAATGATGTATTTCGTTAGCAAAATAAAATACAATTTTCAGAGTACTTATTATTATGTCAATCTAATGATTTCTTAATGATCAATGTATTTACACGTATATAGGTGCATAATATCTAAACAACTGTTATCTCCCATCTTTGTTATCGTTGATGATTATTTGAAATTGACCACAATGTCTTTATTGATGGGTAAGAGTACTTACTTAAATTATAAGTACCTAATGTCCTACCTGTACATTTGATTAACGGAAAGATTACTTAGAGCAGATTAAATTACAATAATAATTTACAATATCAGTTTCTGTTTCATGGCCGTAATGGATTTCGGAACAAAAATATTCCTTACTTATGGCAGTTTTACATAGGATTAATTAGTGTCGTACGGTTTTGGGCAAGAGGTCCCTTTGTCTGGTACCATGTGTCCTATTTCTTCTGCTTAGAATGACGCACCTCTTACATTCATTCTATATTCCCTAAAACAATAACAGGGTCATAACAGAAATTCGAAATTGTGGGTAATTTCATTTTTAAAGGCTGTGAATCTGGCAGAAAATTTGACAATAATCTTTAGAGAGTGTCCTTCACCCCCTATGACCAATCTATTTAGTGAGTACCTATACAAAATATTGTTAATACATGAGGGCCAGCAGTAGTATAATGTGAATTCATTCCGTCATTCGTCAGACGATAGATCATCATAATATATATAATAATACTATATTATGATCTATATGATATGATAATGAGCTACGTATCTAATCTCTAATAAAATATATATGTGTCATTTACAGAAGTAGAAGATGACAACCAAAATTAAAACGCGTTGTTCCTAATTGCAAACAACTAAGTAACTAATTCTTCCGGGCTAATAAAAGGGAAAATTTATAGTCCTCGAGGCATTTTCATTTATTGAGTGAATCTTCTTTCATTTATTTGTTGGAAAGTAATACCGCTATCAATAGCCCATTTACTTTTTGAGACATATTCATTACAAAGAGTTCATATTGACTATACTGATTGCATTGTAGTGTCATAGTTTATATTGCGAGCATAAGTACATACCTAATATAAGGTAGTATAGTATTGCTTGCATAGCTATATAGGTACACATTAAAGTTTCAAGCAGATAAAGGGACATTGGGACATAGCGACCACAAGCAAAACATCACCGTATATAAAAAATTAATATTAATATCGATCTACTTAGATATGGATCTTACAATAGTTTTACAAATCTCTAAGTAGGTATCTATTATGTATAACTGTTCGTCTTAATGATATTAGACCATAATACATACCTATATTCATTAATATTCCTCAAAATAAGCATCTTTATCAAAACTATTCCTTTTCCAGTTGACAGTTCAATCGAGTTCACGTGTAGCAGTAATAAATAGCAATAGAGTGTTGCAACAATCACTTGACGGATGAACTCGATTGAATTGCTATCCCTTCCTATGCATTCTATTTACAACTACTGCATTATCATGCTGAGATTTGCCTTTCTTATTAACATACAATTTGTCACTATTGCGTAGCTGATACCTTCACAGAAACGAAGAGCCACGACATTCATTTCCATTCAAATGAGAGACTGTTAAATTAATAGCCAGCTTACATGGCATTCAGAGAAAACCAATTCAAATGTAATTGGATAGGCTATTGGACATACATTCTTTACAATTGACAGCTGAAAAATAATTTCATCTTGTTAATTCTATACTTCCTATATCTTATTTTATGCAAATCTATTTGTACTAATTTTCCAACAGTAAATATACATTTACTATGAAAGTACTTACGCCAGCAGCCCGGTAGGGGTAAGAAGATAAACAGGCTAAAATACCAACTTTATAATTCTGTTCAAGTCAAGTGTAGGTAACAGCCAACTAATGACGATTAAAAAGGATATTAAAACCATAACGCATATTAGTTGACCAGGGTTAACTATATTATTCATTGTCTTTATGCGAAAAAATAATAGTTTAATAGAGAAAAGAATTATTATATTGAGGGGACTAAGGGGCCTTATTTTAGAGTAGTAAATAACTAGCGTACTTAAGTAGATAGATCAGATCCTTCATGGTTTAGACAGCAATTTTTATCGAAAGCGAATTATTCCAAGCATGGGACTAAATTAATGTACCTATATTTCCAATTTGCTAATGCCCCATGCTTCTGCTGGGGTAATACAGAAAGTAATCGAAAGTACGTATCGGCTATAGATAATTAATTTTAGGCACAAGTGAGTACAATGTATTATATTATGTTCGTCAATTTCCATGTGCATACATATAAATCATAATCACAAGATAAGCATATTATATGTATAGATCTGCTTCAACTTCAAGTAAGATTACTGTTATCAGTCTATGGTTCCAAGACAATTTTATTTAGATTGCCCTAGAAAACCTGATACAACAAAATTATCCACCCTTTCGTTTTAGGCAAAATTAAAAGATGTTATAGAGAAATTCATTAATATTGCACCTATGCAACACCTGTTGCGAGTCTCACACCTTTTCAGCTTTCTGGTGCTCTATTGTAGGACGATACTGTATATATTTTGTTGTTACACAATAATAACCCAACATGCAATATTGAAATAACACCTTATTGAAAATTACAGCAATTAAAACATTCATAATTTATTGGTCTTTGGGTTTGGTTTGGATATTAATCGATTGGGAAATGATTGAAGATGTTAACCATCGCAATAATATCAAGAAGGGAATGGCTATAATCCGCAAGCAAATTGTGTATGTATTTGGTTTGCAAAATTAATTATAGCTGCCAAAAATGTCGGAATTTTCACATGCATGACCTAATTATTGTTTTATGACTACGCGATATAAGAATAAGAACCAAAGTATTTTTATATTCTTCTGGTTGTGGGTTTGTGAGTACCTGCATTTTCCTTAATTGTACTAGAAACTGTTCTTTAGGTAAATATATGTAAGTTGTCATTTCAATATTCTGATGGTCAACTTTCCTTAGAATTTCCATTACAAATTAGGATCGGATATGAAACTTTTAGATTTATCTGTATGCATGTATAAGTAGTTGACAGAGCTGAGATCCATAAACAAAGTTTGACATTGGATATGGCTAAGAATGATTGCATGCGGCATTTGAAGATAACCTTGTATAGACTTAAGACATCTAAGAAATAAACCTCCTTTCCTTGTCCTTTTTTAGAATCGTACCTTTCATTATTGAAGATTTTGATGGGAGAGGTAGATGACTAAGAGAGAAAGCGCTAGCGATTTCTATCTTCCTTATGTATATTTTTGGTAGTTTTCTCAAGAATTCTTGTGCGCGGGCGGTCTTCAGAAACTGAGATGTGGAGAACAAATGGCTTATTCATACAAAAACTTAGAAGATATCTGTTCACGATAGAACAGGACAGTAATTTAATGCAAATGATTTAAGCTTAACTACTACTGACGTGTGCCAAATAATTATGTGCATATCTTGGCGAGAATTTGATTTTACTTCATCCTAAAAAATTATAATCCCAGTCAGTTACTTTAATGGCACAGAACTACTCATGAAATAAATATGGGCTGTGGTATCGCAAATCGCAACCAATGCAGGAGAATAATATTTTGCACACTATAATATTTAAAGTGATATGTATCATAGAATGTTTTGCCATTACATGATTTGAATTGTGTAGGTCAGCCGTTGATTTGGTCTATTCTAATTATCTTAAGATATTTTGAAGTCATGCATAGTCATGAACAAGGAGCAATTGAAGATTGAAGTCAAATCTAAATGAATATCAGATAAGGAAAAGTAGGTAGATTTATTGCAATAGAGTCATGTCTGACCATTGTTGTCACCTGTGGCGTCATAAGATGCCTTTCTTTGCCTCCTTCTGCCTCTTTGCATTTTGGACTTGGTTCATGTCTGTCTGCACATTGTTTTGGCTCTAACGTAAAATCTGCTCTTGGCGATGTTACAATACAATTTTCAATTGTTCTGATGCCTGCATAGCTAATGCCTACTTGTGCATGCATAAATACCACATTATTACAAGCTTGATGAACGTTGTGCTTGGATCTGCTCAATTAAATACTCAAGAGTTCACTTCATCCCAAACAGAGACACAGGTCATGATGACAACTGAAACAAATACTACAGAAATTCAGTTTGACTTTATGTTAAGATAGCTAGCATTCCATTCATGCCTACTACAGATCCTCTGTCAGATATCCTCTTTTCTGTATAATGTCCTACTCGTTTATGCACACTTTATTCTCATCCCAATCTCAACTGACCACTATAAAGTTTCTGCAGATTAGCTTCATGTCCTATCTGTGTACTCCTTTCGTACGATATACCCACTTTTTGTATTGTTAGTTCGTTGTTGTGTTTCAACTCTCTTTTGATTCGCTTTAGCCTTTAGCCTCAACCTTAAACTCCTAATTTGCAATTAAAGTCAATGTAGTTCACAATCATATCATTGTGAATTGAATCTAGGTAACTTTATTGTTGTCACAAGCTTTGTAGCTTCACTCCATTTATCCCATTATTCACCACAATTCATCCCCTTCTCATTCCCATTCTGCTTCTTCATAATAATCCGGTTTCTCTTTATTTGGATTATCTGTATTTCAACATTTTTACGATAGAAATTTCTACGATGTCATATAATTTTTAGTTTCGTTGGTACAATTTATCACCTTTGAACTCCATATCTGCACAATGCTACACATCTACCTAAATGGACGTTTTCTCTGGAATAAACTGTAACATTTGACAATAAACTTAATTGAGGGCTGAACCACATAATGCTAAGTGTTTGCTACCGTCAATCTTTAATTTTATCTAATACTGCCTGTAGGAATTGGATATTATATCAACCTATGCCAGGAGGATTAGATAAAGAAAAGGATTAAAACCTCTAGGTACTTTACCTAGGAGGAGGATATTATGTCATTTGGATATGTGGCACGTATTAAATAAATGCGCATGAAAAAGCGACGCGAAGTTGTACATATTATAGTACACACTACTTACATATTGTACTTTAACATATGCTCCAATTTATTCGAAGAAAATTGGTCCAATATTGCAATGCGATCTTTATTTTGCCACTTTGTCCTTCATAAAAGTCATGGGCATGCTAAGTAAGTGTGCCATTTATTGTCTGTTTCTAGTGTACTACCAACCAGCATAATATGATGAGACGGTTAATTACAGAAATGAGAATTTCTACATGATCATGTTAATTATTCATTTACTGTTTTATGCACCTAATTGCTTTACTTTCCTCTTCCCTACAAAACAATTGACTATGAAATCTGTAACAGTTTCTTCCACGGTCAAATGAAGAGTTTTGCATTGATAGGAATCGTGCATACAAGCAATCCCATTAATATCAATTGTGTTGATTAGATTTTCACATATTATACATCATTGATGTCTGTTGTGGTATCAATAATTCTATTTGATTAACGATGCAGTAAGCGTCTATAGGCTAAGCATAATGTGCGTTACCAATTAATGTACGTGCTGCTCTAAATAGACATTACTGAAGTCCCTTTATTAAGTGAATGCTTTTGATTTCCAAAACAGCTTTCTAACATAATGATATGATAATAAAATAATTATATGATGTATCTTATTAAATATGCATTAAAGGCTGTTGTTCATGTGATGATGTTGCATACGTAAGGTAGGATAACTTAATTGAGACATAAGAAGATACTAAAGACACTCGACTCTAGAAGAGAAAATAAAGGTTTTCTTTTGAATAGAACACAGCAGAAATGATTGAGAACATGAAATCCTAACTGCAAGTTATTTAAACTGTTCGAAAACAAAACACTACCTGTAGGTATATATCATTTTAATGGATAAATTCAGGTAGAAAATACGGATACAATAGCGACACAACAATTTATCTTAAGGTCGAAAGTGTGTAACGTGAGATACTGATACTAATTGTTGTCTAATAGACAGATACAATACGTTGATAAAAAACGTAATGAATAAAGGAATTAATTAATATCACTATCAGTAGAAAATGATACAATTAAATTATCACAGAACTCGAGATGGTTTATATAATATCAGAATACTACCACAGAGAGATAACAAGTAGAAAGCTGATTCTTTTCTACGGAATTCACTGCAATTCTAGGAGCAGAAGGTTGATAGAGAGCTGAAACATTTAAAGAAAAGCCACTCATCAGTTCTTGTCTCACACACAATCAGTAACTGAGTAATAGCGATTTGCTTCATTTGCATATTCTGCAGAGATACAAACACTTGATACAATTTATTAAAGCATTGTGTTTTGCACATATGTCGCTCAAGACTTGTGCTCATCTTGAAAGCTGAACAAAGACCAATCTCACACTCGTTACGTTGAAAACAAAATACTATTAAATAAAACACGCATGGATACTTCAGATGCAAGTATGCAAGATGCAGCTAAGTACAATGATAAAATGCAAATCCAAGTCAACAATAAGCCAACTGTTGCAAAGTTTTGATTTACTTTAGGATTTAAACATATGCGTAATAAGAGGGATTTGCATTTTCCGTCGTGCATGTTCGTTTTGTCAACAATGTTAGTGAATATTTAAGTGAATCCTCTGGCATTAGCTATATAAAAACATGTATTAGTCATTTATATATTGAAAAAAATCCAAACAATTCCATGCAGAGTCGCAGACGGCAAACGGTAGCCAATGGAAAATTGCTGTTGAATAGAATTACGTAACATAAGTATGCATTAAATCCAGGCAGCAGCACAAATAAAGTTCTTTAAAAAAAATAACTATAATCTCTGGAGCATGTCACGTACGTAATGGATTTAATTTTTACACACTTGTTTTCTATTCTGTGGCTATATTATAGGAGCATGCCATTTGTTAGCAAAAACAGTCATCATCATGTAAGTAGGCACTTGCCACTTGCAGAGAGAGAGAGAGTAATCCTTGCATTCAATTACATTAGTAGAGTGATAGAGAAGAATGACTAACAATAATCGTTGAGTCAAATGTAAATGAGACGGGTACGTACAGATACTTTTTACAAGCGTAATGGTAATAAGTCTACCTGTGAATACGAGGTGAGTCATTCTTTGTGGCATTGAAAACAGAGTCTGTCGGTAGTCGCTACATGTCCTGTCCTCTTCTCTATCTTCACAATCTTTAATGTGTAATGTAGTGTAACTATAACGGACGAAATATCCCAATTTAGTTTCATATGAAATTACACGCATACGTATTGAGTGTAGTTTCAGGACTCAACTGTATGTAGGGTGTAGCTGTGTAGCTTTTATCATATGAGTGTGCATTTGTTTTTTAATGGTCTACAGGAATTGTACCTGCAAGTACAAATGTAGTTCATACTGTCAGTGTTCCTCTACAATAATGTTAGCAGTGAATATTTTCGAGAGGGTATCTTTAATCCACTAAAAATCTATGGATGCAGATAAATGGTTACCTGGGGCGGGTAGTAATTATGAAACCCTCTTTCACTTTTTAACTCTTTGCTTACCGCCTATAGTGACTAGTGGATAGCATGAGGGATATGTTTGCATGCTTGTGTGGAATAATATTTTGTTGGTATATTTTTGTGCAGCTTCATGCAGGCAGTCTACCCGCGCAAGGGCTAGTAAAAGGCCCAAGCAGGTAATAATATTCGTGTAGACCAGTTTTCAATGGCGAAGTGCAGTGGGAATGATACCAGGTGTAGTCTCTAAGTGGTTAGTATAGCTTAATATCGGTTTAAAGCAAGAAAAAATACAAATATGATTATACCGAAAGGAACTGTCTAAGATGTTACATAATGCACTATTCATTCTTTTCCAAAGCGCATGGATTCATTGTTGATTGTTGAAATTACGTATTGCTTCGCATTACACAGCAAGAGTTTTCAGCTGGACCGCGGCGAGCAAGAGGAACTTATTGTGTATNTTGTTGAAATTACGTATTGCTTCGCATTACACAGCAAGAGTTTTCAGCTGGACCGCGGCGAGCAAGAGGAACTTATTGTGTATGCTATATAAATAGGAAATTCTGTTTGTCTGTGAGATCCGGGGATGATTATTCTCTTTAGAATGGCATACCTCGTGGCCTAGTAGTACTACGGGGTGTATTCAATAAATTAGTCCTGGCTCCAACAAAATTTTGACTTCCCATACCTACCTATACATACAGGATTCTGTTATTGCATCTTTCGCTTGAAGATTGTATTTTAATAGAAGAATAATTGTATTCCTGCATGTGGAGAATCAACAGGCTAGTTTCATAATGGAATCGGGTACTTTATATACGGAACAAATGATTCTCCACACCCATAGAAGAATAATTGTATCCCTGCATGTGGAGAATCAACAGGCTAGTTTCATAATGGAATCGGGTACTTTATATACGGAACAAATGATTCTCCACACCCATACAATGCATTATATTGTATATTATGTTGGAGCTTTGGGTCAATTTTCGCTGTTTATGCGATTGATATTGCAGGAGGTTATGATATATGTGTATACATATAAGGTGAGTTGATAGTGGAGGACATGTTATGTGAAGAAAAGTTGTTTATTGTGTGAGTTAGTTTTAATATAAAGCACGAGTACGGCTATAGTTAACCGATAATAATGATAGGACAGTCTGCTGTTGCTCGTTTGGGCTCTCTCTCTCTCTGCATATGGATAAAGGTCCCTTCAACTTTAAACGTATCTGATACAGCACAGAGACATAAAAACGTAGTAGTATATACTGTTTACATGTTTATACATTCACATCACTACAGAAGTAGAAGTACGTGGAGTATAATAGTAAATAAATAGTTTTCCTATTTAAATATCATGATAGTTACACTATATTACGCTAACTAATGGTCTACGTATCTGTAATTCACAATCACGGACATAGCTAGGTAGACAGAATATTATTCATACATAACAATACATTGTAAAGGTATATGACACATTACATACAGGCAGTAGACAGACAAGCCAGAGAATGAAATGAAGTTTAACTAAAGAAGTATGCAGGCGGAATCTATGGCTCTGCAATGTTTTCTATATAAGATGTGTATCTTTATCTATTTAGATTATGTATGTAGGTATATATAAAGAGTATTTAATACTAGTTACATAGCTGTAGCTAAGAAAGGCTTATTTTCCACTTACCAGTTGAGTTAGTCTACCTATGCTATTTTTTAGTCATCGTAAAAGGTATTAAGGATTACAGGAGAGTGGTTTCGTGAGATACACAAGAGAATGCAAGCAAAGGCTATGGTAGATTGCATTTCTTGGGACACACTGACAGAGAAGAGAAGACAGACGTGTACAGAAGTACACACAGAAAGTAGATTCCATTGAACGTGGATAGAGAATAGAAGAGGTTTGCTTGCTTGTTGGGTTGGATGTACTTAGCAAAGAAGTGGTAGGTAGGTACGTATTCCTAATGTAACATAACATTGTGTTAGATATGTGGAGTAAACTGACGATGAGAGTCTGCTGGCTCACTGGCTGACAGCAGGAATAGCTAGGTAGTTAGTTTCTACAGTGGTTCTCTGTCTGAGCTTGAACATTCATGAAAGACGTTCCTCGTTCCTTTTCTAGATTAGAATTGTTGTTTAGTTTTCTCTTGTGTTTGTGTTTGTGTCTTCATTGCTTGACTATTTACAAGTAATTCCCTTATTATTAGTAGACAGACGAAGACGCTTTTTGAGTACATTGACAACAAGACGAGTTTAGTCGTCATCTTCGATCTTCTTCTCTTGTTTTGCCTCACCTGGTTTGATTTTCTTCGCCTTCGTCTTGTCTGGTTTGGGCGAAAACTTGTAAAACTAAGAGCTATCCCAGGACATTCATAGCTCCTAGCACCAATGAATTCCTTTTAAAGCTGTTTCGCTCCTGTGATACAATACAAATGTTGACCATCAACTCTGACTAACTAAAACTTAACTGTGGTCTGCTTTTCTCCATTTTTCTACAGGTAATATTGTCCTACCGTCTCTCGTCTCACTGTCAACTCAATACAACGACGGACTCTTTCCTTGCTCACTTTTGAATTTCACCCAGAGGAAATCTATTTTACATCTTGTAATCGCTATAGTCTCCTGTCTCCCTTTTCAACGCTAACTGCTACAGACATTGAGACAACCAACGTTTTCTCAAATCCTGTAAACTTTGACACGCTACATACAACTTACTGACGTCAATTAACCAAAATGTAATACGTGAATTGAAATTAGAAACAGGGTGAGTCACACCCAACTAAATTTGGTCTCTTCTAATGTGCGATACTGTGCTGTGATGCCTGTTTTTGGAATCGGGGAATTTTCCAGCTCATATAACACATCCTTTAAACTACCTAAATTCTGAGTGCACCATTACTTATCTACACTACAGGCAATTAACAGAAAACAGGTCTACCATTCCTATATTTATACCAGGTACCAATAATTGTAACAGTGTTTGTGCACAAGTGGTTTTCTCGGCTCGTTTACTATTTTCATCGAGGATTTCAAGGTGAAAATACAATTGTTTGTGAATTTTAGTTACTCCACACAATATGAAAAGAAGTTTGACTCTGGTTTTCGATGCTTATAAAACTATTTTCGGTTTTCTAGTTTTGTAAAGTTATTATTGTGATGAATTATTATGTTACGGTTATGAAAATGGATCATTAACACTACTTTTAAATTACAAATGGTAAGTTAATCCTATTCATTTTGAAACCATCTGTTAGTATCTAGTACAAACAATACTGTTAACACTTAAAAAAACACATGAATAATAATTTAAGATGTGTCATGTGCCAAGTGTCAATGCATCAGAAATAGTAAGAAATATAAAAATTGAATAGTAGCATTTACTATAGAGCCTATAGATGCGTACCTATATGAAACATTTTTGCTAAAATCCCACATGCAAGATGTGGTCGTATTTATGAAAGTTTGGCAGGTCATTAGAGACATTAGACGTTTTCTGCATAAAATAGTCCTTTTATAAAAATGTGCCAAAATTTCATTTGATTCTGTGCAGGTGTATACTTAAAAGGTTTTATTATAATATTATGTTAATACGAAGTTATTCATGCGAATGTGTACAGAGAGCTCATGTTTAATTCCAAAAATTCAACGGTCTCGCATACCATTCTTAAATTGTATGCTACAAAGTAGAAACACGTTATCTCAGATGGCAAACATTGCACAGAGAGGATAATGTGACTTAACCTTGGTTTCGTTTCGTTCATTTAGTGTTTGGCCATACTATAGCGATTGTATGTGATGCCATCGTGGTTTAGAATTCAGCAGGTATGGTCTGTAATATTCTTAAATTCAGTGATACAGAGCCAAGCCAATCCTCTAGAGTTTCATTTGAGTATAAATATTAACACTTGGCTCGGCACAATTGCCTATTCTTGTAAATAGCTGCAATTCTGGTTGAACTGAGCTGTTAATAAACCATTGAATTTCGTGTGTAGTACACTTCACTACTCAAGTGTCAGCCAGGTATGAAGCAAATTCATAAAAAAAATTGTAAATAAATATTCAAATATTTTAACTATATACTTTTATAGTAAAGATATTTCACAATTGAACAATAATGCACTCGAGACGGTCATGTGAGGTCAGGTCATCGTAAAATTGGGCATTGTCTCTAATTTATTTTGAATAGTTCAGATTTAAGAATGCAGTATGACATAAGAGCAAAGTGTTAACTACAAATGACTAGGTGAACGGATATTTTCATAGTTAAGAGTTGCTGCGACCTCTTCATGCAATACAGCACGAAATGAAATATTAAATGAGATGGTTATTAATCCCTGCCTTATTTATCGAAAAGAGTTTTTTAAGGTTAGGCTAGTCTGAAAAGCCTGAACTTATAGCGGTATGATTGTGGGTGGTGGTGTATCAACGATCTATGTATGATTGCATTTCATTGCATCTGCTGCGTATTAGAACTTGAAGGTGCACTTGTTTCATTTAGGTATTAGTAAAACCATCCTACATTAAATACATTCAACTCTACGTGTAGCTGTTCATTGTATTTTATCACCTAACGTGCTACGATTAAAATGTACCACAAGCTACATACTATAACAATTTGTATTGTGTACTTATAATCTCCTTTAGTAAACTACCTTTTACATTGCAAGCACAAATGCATCGTAACTATCATAAACACTTGCTGCTCCTTTCGATCTACTTGGACTGCTAATTTAATTGTTGCAATAAAATCTGTAGCAATAATATAAAGCGTGATAGTAAATAGGTACTACATATTTCATTGTATTTATCTGTTTGCATTATGCATACCTATTTACATTTAAATCCATACGAAGACATAATTCTGTCATATCTTAAGTAGATTTAGATACAGAAACTAACAAGAATTTTTCAGGGAAACAATAGACTCTTCTATTAAACTCTAGTTTCAATACGAATTGTTTATATGAATTAAAAAGCTACTCAGATAACAATTGCGCATAGCAATCTTGTGTCGTTTGTACTAATGCAAATAATAGCAAATGATTTACGTACACGTACATGCAACCATCCAGTAACCAGAAAGTGTGCATATTTCTTGATGTCTTGTCGAGTTTTAAGTTTAATTCTCCGTTTTTCATCGCGGCAGCTTGCTTAGCTCATTTCATTCTAACTTCTTGAGATACTTCACAGAAAATTTACAAACTCGTTTTCAGCTCTTCAGACTCTTCTCTATTAAAGCCATTATATTTTGCAGTATTGTAATCAGGAGGAGTAATACAATTATTCCTGTACTGATTGTGATGGGAATAGTTAATAGTATATTGCAAACATTTGATTGTCTAGCTTATCATATATATATAGAGCATATATCAATAGATATATATGAAGTGTGGTTACGTGCTCCCTTATAGCCGCTATGAGCTCCAAATGTTTTTCTTTCCATCCTCGCTAGCATTGTTGGTAAACAATCCACAATTCTGAGTTCTCTGACTGCGCAATGTACAGGTAATTGTAGATTTAAAGCGAAATGAAGCCGGAAAAGCTTAATTCTCTCGCAAATGAATTTTTCATTCAGACAGCATGCAAGAGAAGGGATGTGTAGGAGTATATTTCGTTTTGATGCGTATACTGTCATGTGGAATGCTCACAATTTAAATCCTCGCTACGGTTTCACAAAAGAAAAGCTAATGATTTCAACTTACAGTAAAATGATGATGAGCTTAAGTGTGTATTTTGCCAAGTTTGTTCAAGACAGGATTTCAAAGTTTTTGATTCATTACTACGTCCGTGTCCCTGTTATAGTAGTCCTCTAAGGATCTCCTAATTGTTTCGACATTGTTTCTACGTTGATTATATGGATTTTCTTTATAATCTCCGTAATTATATGGCTTTTAATATGTAAATAGGATCTGAAAATGTACTATTTCTCCATAGAGGCCAGAGGAGGACATTGCATTTGCATTCACTAATCTAAATCTCATTCTCAATCCCACTTCCCATTCTTTTTCTGTGCATTTCATTTCATGCAGGGGAATTGTATTTGTTTGTGTTTAGTTGAGGAGAGCAGGTCATTCATGCTATGCTGTACGTCAATAAGTCTACCTGTGAATCACGAACCAATGAATTACACACATTCCATCCAATCTAATTGCAAGGAGAAGTCTGTCCCAAAGCCAAAGCTACTTGCTTATAATGCAATACATGCAATCCTACAAGGCAACCATGTCAGTTAAGGTATAACTACCTACGCTAATGTTAAATATCACTGAATCTGACTAGCTGGATGTATTATTATTACTTTGTGCAGACCTCATCATCATAATAAAGGAGAGGCTGTTCAATGTGTACTTAACGGATATTCATGCTCCTACCCTCCTCATCTCTGTTCCATATTACGTGATCTGAGCTGATGCACTTTGTTATTGATTGCCACAGTGGAATTTTATCTTATTCACAATTACTAAGTATCATGAAAAATAGAAACGTAGTCTCTATGAAATAAATTCATGCTAAATACATACATTTTGGATGTTGCCAATTGAGAAAGGAACGGAACACACACGCATAAGTATCATGAAAAATAGAAACGTAGTCTCTATGAAATAAATTCATGCTAAATACATACATTTTGGATGTTGCCAATTGAGAAAGGAACGGAACACACACGAATTTTATTTTCACATAAATTACTATTCATCATCATAATATACAGATGCTAACCAAAAGTATAGGAATCTGCTGCTGCGGATCAGACATTCTGTTTTCAATACTAAATAGTTCAGTGGTACAGAAGAATAAACTTCTGCACGGAATATTCCACTTGATTTCATCAATTATCTCCTTAGTTTTCCTATTTATCAAAATGTGATCGCTCTTGAGCATTGATTTCAAAACCCAAAGAAAATGATTGATCAGTAATACTGACAGGCTTTCTATTATCCTTCCTTGAATTATCTACAGTTTTTCAAAGCACTTGCTGACCACGGTGTTTGTCGTATACTGTTGCCTGCATAAAAGGTAATTATTTTATAACTATTCGATAGATCTTCGGCTCAAGTGTACTAGACTAGACAGGACTTCCTTCTTTAATGTTATGTTGTGTCATGTTTTCAAGTTATTATCTTTTCTGTCAGCATTATAAATGCGAAGAGAATGAATGTACACACAGAATGACTAATGTGCAGTGCAACTAACTCATTGCAAGAACAAATAGGGCTGCTAATGTGTAATGTTTTTACTCATAGCAAAATCAGATTTGTTAATCATTCAACCCTACATCAAATGTAATAAAACGAGAATAAAGGGTTGATTGATTAATTTTAAGGAATTTGTGAAAGTTTGATTGCCTGTTTAAGGCAAACTTTTATCGTCTGTAGGTCTTCTCTCCTTCCTCGGCCAGTAGTATCGTAACAATCAGCTTTTAAATCTATGCATTGCATTCAAATAAATGTTTTATTAGAACAGTGAGCATGTTTTGACCGTTTTTACTTTCAACCTTAAAATTATGTGGTTGCCACTATTCCGTTACTGCATGATGTCATTATTATCTCTGCTAAACAGTTCTACAGACAATTTGCTTACATTATTGAGGAAATATATCATGAATTTCGATAGAAATGGCGTGAGTAAATGTATTAATGACGGAGGTGATCAATGAATACTTTCAATTCACACTGTTTTCAGTCTTACAGAGTAAAAAATACAACAAGTATTCTAGGATGTGATGACACTGGATTTTACCAGATATTTTCCTTAATTCCTTTTGGAAAGCTATGTATTAGTGCATCACATATTGACAAATTCATTTTGAACATACTAATGCAAAGCGATTTTCTTCTTTTACTACTACTATAAGCAAATGGGTTCTAATAATGCTCAACGTAATTGTAGTCTAATCCTCGCACTTGTTATCAATAATTGCACTGGGGTTGGTGAAAATGTTTTCACATGATAACACACTTAGCTAATGTATGCTTTATGTCAATAAACTTTCTTGAATGAAGAGGAAAAAGCTAAGAAAATGTTTTGGGGTAAAGAATTTACATTTGTTTGATTAACCCTTTCATTTATGACAACGACTTATCTTAGTAGCTCAGGATAAGCCGACATATCGTTTCTTCTATTTATAATGCATTTACAATAATTTCAATTACCTACATACAATACAATACAAACAGAATTTCTCGATGTCGGTCATTAGCATTCTTTTTTAAGTGCGGAAGCTAAAAATAATTCAATGCTAGTTTTTTGAAACTTATGTCTTAGCGGAATACCCACGGGGAACGATGAAAGTAATTGTTGGGCGGAGTAATTACCTGTGTCTTTTTGATTTTTGCTTCAAAGCTTCCGCTACCTGAGGTTTCCATTGTATTATAAAGCTCTTGAGTTTTATTATCGCATTTAGATACAAATACACTTAGGAGAGTGCATAAAAAACGTATTTTTTGTATTCATTGAACACATGCTCGATAATGGTGTGAAATAATTTTTATTTGAATATTCTACATCGGTAGTTATCGCTGAGTTTTTGAAAATTTTGTTTTCTATTGTGGTCCTGGTCTGCTGACTAGTGTTCAGTGTATAGGAATTCATGTCATGAACTAAGGAAGCAATCATTTTACTTATGCTGCAGTAAGCCAGTAATAATTATGTGGTAGGTAATATATGTAATTGTGAATACTGAACGTTAGAGTTAGTGTTCAGGCCCATAGTTGACAATTTTCGTTTTCTTCCGTACCCACCCACCCAGTATGCATTCAAATCCCAACTACCACATCGTATTGTATTCGTATAAAACATTTCAGTTATAGTAAACTCACCACGTATCTTATTAGTATTCTTTTTATTTCGACACAATAATACACAAAAGACAGCATTATTACGTCAATAATGGTGATTTTATATGATTTGATATACACGCTTAAATCTAGTTTTAACTCAAAGAAAATTCCTAAACAGCGAAGCATTTCCTATTTGAGAACATTTTGGTACTTTGGTACAAAAATTATTGTATCTGTAAATCTGTATCTGTATGAATTTAGTATTGTCCAAAACCGTTCTGATTCGCTTAGGTGACATCAGTAGGCATTTTGTCTCCAAACCAAACGTTGCGTTACTTTTCACCATGCATGCGTTTCATTTCTCATTATTGGAAAATTACAGTAGTAGGTTTTTATCTTTGTTGGTTGCCCATTTATTTACTTCGTGTACCGTAAAAAGGAAAAGAAACAATGCGCATTTGAGACTTGAGAGACTTTATTATAGTAATTGATGTACAAAACAGTTTCATGCGTCTGTCTGCGGTTGCTGGTTTTGCTTCGTTTATTCTTAAAACTTACTGTGTACGGTTTGTTTCTTTCTCTTGTGCTACTCATCTGTGTCACTATGCAATATTTATGCGAATGATCTATCTCTTCTCTTCAACCGCATACTACTAATCAATAAAAGTAAAAGCTCTATCATTTTCCCATGTTTTTTATTTTAATGGCCAACATTAAGATTTGAATGCGTAATCATCTAATTACTCACTCATGGTTAAGACAAAGTCTTTGTTTCGTTCAGAAATGCTATTCTTCTAAATATATTTTTATTAGTGCACGTATCATCAATGAAATTCTGAAATGCCTAACGATATAGGTAAGAAAATATGACATTGTATTGGAATACCTATTAAGTATACAATGATTTCCAATTAAGCATACCCAAACGCATTTTATATCAAATGCGTCCTAAACAATTCTGTGTAGGACGCTATTTTAGAAAAAGTGTTATTATACAGTATACTTGTACAGAGGTATTTGAAATTGCAAGTGAGCTTATAACTATGTTTAAGTATGAAAACATAATCTCAGTCTGGTTAGTAAGAGCATTGCTACATGATGAAATTATTTACAACAATGCAAACTATTTACATTAATTCTGGATGTGGTGAAGAAAATGTTGAAAATAAATTAATTGAATAGTCAACATAAACAATGAGACACTTATTAGAGCTCCTTAGTGTTATTATCATTATGCATTTTGTAAGAGTATTTCAACCGACCTAAGGTATTTAAATATGATTAAATTCTATTTTCACAATAGAATGATTACTTCATTTGAATGGGAGTTTTGACATTTTTCTGCAATGAGAAATGCATTCAATGGGCAGAGATATCGTGTTCTTTAGTTGTACTGAATTTCTTATTAACTAGAATCGAAGCAGAAATTTATTGTTTGTAATTTCACGAAATTCGTTAGTATTAGAAAGTAGTAAACCAACTTAACGCACGAAATAACCACTAAATACACGCGCATTTCGAATTGCTAGACCTTTTTTCTACACTCGAGTAAAAAATAAAACCAACTGATTTTATTTCTATATTTCTAACCGATGTGTACTGAACATTAATGGCTTAAACACGAATTGACATCGCACTGAATGTGGTTATAAAGCAAACATAGTAGACATTTTTTAAACTTGATAGCTTTTTATTACATATTATGTGATTAACAATTAAATCGTAATTTAATGGGAAATCCGAGTAGGTAGTATCCGAGTAGGCATACTGCTTTACATGTACAAATATACTATTATAGTTCCTCATTTCTCAAAGGAATTTTTTATGTGCGAAGTTATCTTTCCATAATAAAATTACCTTTATACAGGCTTAACAAGGATGATAATTAGCAGTCAATTGTGCATTAGCAATGTAATGTAATCTTGTGTTACGTATTCAAGGAGATATATTTATTGCTCATTGTACTAAATGCTTGCACAATGGTCTCTTCTTATTAATTTGTATGTGCACAATGCTCAGTGCAAACAACAAAGTGTGCTTAACATTTTTCATTCATAAAGATATCTCTCTACATCTAAAATGATAGTTTATACATAATGTATTGTGTGACTACACCTAAACAAAGTATAAAAGCGCAAATAAATATTTCTTTGAGAGAATATGGATTAAGCTAAAAATAGCAGGGAGTAAACATAAACATATTATAGAGAAGATTCTTGTCAAGAGATACGAAATGATATAGCATAGTTCATGCCAGGCGAGTGTGGAAGAAATTCTTCGTTTGTTCAAATGACAGAAAGGTTTTGATTGAAATGCTTTCTTTGTATGTAATTGTGAATAGGGAATATGAACGAGAAGAGGGAAGTAGAACGAGGGTGAGAAATTGGCAGAGTAAAATGTAAGGCACAAAGATACTTATACAAACGTAAACATGAATATAAGTTCCCTCCTCAAATACAATGCTATAAAATATGTTTTCATACATATGAATCAAGTATTTATGTTGGGTATATTGTTTAGATGCATTTCTTGCGAGGAGAACACCGTGGGGTAGAATCTACACATTCATAACGCATTGTGCTACTAAAGATTCTATAGTAATGCTATTTGTAATGTGCTGAGTATTCTTTTACTTATTGTATATATGCCTTTGAGTGTTTGTTCAATTGGAATTCAATTCACAAAGCATATTATGATTATTTTCAATAGGAGGAATTCTTTGAGTACTAATTACAATTACATCAATACACAGAGATGAATAAAATAATATTAGTTCTTCGTATTTTCTAGCAGTTTAGCATTACTAATTACTTGGAAGAATTTGTAGGAAACTATCTTCTTTGACTATGTAGAAATCGGAAAGTATGTGCAAATAGGAAAGTACTACATATACAATGAGGTAAACAGAACACTAATGATTGTAATGATCAATTCTGGTTTGATTAAAATAAACAAAATCCCTATCTTAGCAATATTTACTTTAGATAGGATGTCAGAAACTTGTGGTTCACATTTGTAGTGAGTGTGTGTAGCCATATTTATTCAGTTGGAGAGAGTACCTTCATAATATTTTAGCAGAATTAAATAAATAGAACATTTTCTTGTGTGTTATCCATACTCATAATGTGTGACATGTAATGTAACCTAACATCCTACAGTTGATAGCAAGTCGACATTCGTTTGTGCAGGCAGACGGATAATGCTACAAGTCCTTATCGTATTCTCTCTATGATCTTAATACATTTCCAACGATAAAGTAGACAGCTTGATGTAATGTAAGAGATATATTATTGCTCATTGTGGAAATGTGGTGGAACTCATTGTCAGCACAATGGTGTCTGTTGCGTATTTAGGCTATACAATGCTAATAATACGTAAGTAAATGTTGTATTTATGTACGAGTGCATAAATAAAGGTAAAAGTGTGCTATGCTATGGTTTACCTTGCCTGAATTCACCAACTCTATGGTTATACTACCTGCCATTACGGAATGTTGAAAGATGTATTAATTGAATTACCGCATGCAGATATTTATGCACGAGGATTTTGTATAGCAGGATAAATATTAGAACTGAACTAGGGAACATTATTGTTAAGTATACTTATATTTGACTCACTTGCAATATTTTCCCAATGTATAGTTCACAAAATACACAGAAGCGCAAAGAATTTATGCTAACAATAGAAAAGGAAACCGGGGCATCTGTGTCATTGCTTTTTTATACCCTGCCTTTATAAAATACTTATCTATAGAATAAATTGAATCTTATGCCATTTCATTAATGCGTATGTCTTGTATTATGTTTTTTCTTGATTTTCTGTAAAGTAGCATCTGCCTACTTTCAATAACACAATTTTTTATCTTATTGCAAGCAGGATAACTATATATAAGTGGCAAGTGGTACTAATAATAGATATCAAGTTCAATATTACTAATCCATAGCAAAAGCCATTAACCACTTCAAATGCAAATGGGATTCACTTATAAATCCTTCCTTTAATACTTCACTGCCATCAAAGTACACTTATTACGAATATCAGCAGCACAGTTGCAAGCGTTACTTCAACTGAGTTCTTATTTAAATTTAAAAATTTAAAGGGATATTGCAATTCATTCAACGTACTACTGTGTAAAAGTTCCATTGTTAGCATTTTTGAATTATTGTTTAAATGCAGCCAGAATCAGGCTAATTATCTTTCACAGAAGTAACTTCATGGTTGGAAATACAAAGCGGCCACGTCATACTCACACCATTACTGAATACGTACAAGTATAATTATATTTCGCATTCTGTTGAACACTAGACACTATCTGCATAAACATTTTATTTTGTCCTTTAGCAATAAACAACAACAATAAGGAATACACGTTTAATATTATAGTAATCTCAGTTTATTTCTTTCAATTAGCAAAAGGTCATGCCAGAGGCATGCGTCAGGTATTTCATAAATACGTACCTAACTACAAACCGTTAATATTCACTTGCAACGTCCAATTATCTGTGCAAACTCTATATAGGTACCTATAAAATGTACGTATATGTAAATACGTAATGTAAGTAATTCAATTAATTAATCCATCATTTAAGTACTGATAAATTAATAAGAAAAGTACCTCTACAAAGTGTATCCTTAATTGACTGAAAACAAAGAGTTTTGTTGTAGTAACTACAGTTGATATGTACTGACTGTACATTGCTATCGTTCCTTATAGTTAGATAAGATTATTATCTCATGATTTACATCTGTGTCGATTTGTACTTGTTTTCTGTGCAGTGCACAATTACATTCGATTCTCCATTATGTTCGAGCAATTACTATTAAATAGTAATATTGCTATTCCATGATGATAACATAACAATCAGGTATCACCACAATACATATGATGCCGGTTTTATAGTAAATCATAGACCAATGTGTGTATGATATGCTACATATACAATAATTCTGTATTAGGTATATCTATGACTGTTTCCCTCTACAATTTTCGATTGCGAAAGTTGTAAGCTGTAGCAATCAAGAGTGAATAGTGCAGTAGCATTAAATATTTTTTCAAGATAGTTAAATAGATTCTCTCAGAAATGAAGACTTGGCCCAAGGTGGGGTTTTATGATTATGATACAGGTTCAGATATCATGAATTCAGGCGAAATGACTCTATTGAGGTGAGTGTTTGATTATGTATCTCTTAAAGACCAGCAAAGCAACAGGTAAAATATAAGAGACCGGAAGAAGTGCAAAGGAAACACGTAAACAAATTGGAGACACAAGCAGACATGCGATCAGATATAATTATAATTTAGTTATGTGCAAGTGGAAGTAAGTAGCACGTAGTAGCTAAGACACGTACATACATACATACAATTCCCCGTCAAGATAATCGCAAGCTATATGCTAAAATGGAATTATGCTAATGCTATGGCTCATTTGTGCAATGAAGATTCCACTTCATAGTCGAGGAAACATTATTATCATCGGACTCCTCAGGTCAATTTACAGCTCTGCTCAGTTAAGCTCCTTTGCTTTGCCGTTTTGTTGCTCCCATGAGAAAGTTATGTCGTAGATGTTGTCCGTCCTCTATCCTTACTGCCTTTTGCAATTGATATCCATTATTTGACGTAACGAATAAATAATACCAACCAGATTGTCATAATGAATCTAATACATGTTAATGAAGCTTCATTTCACCTGCAAACTGCATTAAAATCCAAAGCTACCAATTAATTCAACCCTTATTGTAAAGTACAGTACAGGGAACAGTTTTCCCATTTTGTAATTGTAACTTCAGCTAGACTTCAGTATTTGAGCATATGAATCATCCGAAGGAGCGTTATGCTCTTACATTCTTATTCTAATTAGTCTTACTATATGGACATTTTTTCATAGGTAATTGTTAATCGCCTGCTACTTATTGATACAATGTTTAAAGATCAAAAATTGATCTACAGTTCTCTACATAAACGGAATCGAGAGCAGACGTATTGGTTTATGCCATCTATTGTAAAAAGATTACCAGGAATTTTTTCAGTACCTAATCAAATATTGTACAAGTAACGTATAGCTAACCATAAAGTAGACATATTCATGCAAAAATGTAGATATACTTCCGGAATCTTCTTTCTGATTCGATTTTCAGTAAGCATATCCTCCTTATTAAACACATTCCTGTAATGGACTAAGAAGGAGCCATCCCTTGAACAATCCATGAGAGTAGTGTGGTCTTTTTATCGATTTTTTACGAATATCACATTATAATATTAGGAAAATTAATAAGTTTGTTAGCACGTATTGCTTCATTTAATTATTTACATACAGGTAGTCAGGATAGAAGAAGAGTAATAAAGCAGTATTTTCTTAAGGCCACAACCACAACTTGGAGTCCGAGAGTCGGAACTGCTTGAAGCAACAAAAATGCAATGAGCAATTTATAAGTTAATAGATTCATACATTACAAAATCACGAAACGTACTAGGTATTTCATTAAGTCAAAAATTTTACGAAGCACATGGAAAACACAACTACATATTGAGAACATTATTAAAGGATATTAAAAGACATATTGAGAAATAGGCATATATATATTTATGGACAGTGTTTTGAATAGGGTATTTTTATTTCCATACCGGAAAGATCATCATAAATGAATTTTGTTGTTGGAACTTGCTCTGATTAAAGCAGCGTCACGCAGATGTGGAAATTATCTTTAAGTGTACAACATAAAATGCAATTATTATTCTCCACAGATGACCAAACGTCCTAATGATCATCAGTGTGTGCTATAGTCATAGGTGTAAAAATCGATGTTAACGAGAAAGTTGCAATGTGATGCATTTTCATCGGTTCAATAATTAAATGCTTTTATTATTTAATTGAAATTGTGATAATTGACAGCAGTGACTTATGAAAAACCTTGTATGACCATGGTATACAAAATATAAAAACTAGATTCACTGATTCACACACTGTAACATTTGCCTTCGTATACCTGCACTTAGAATATGTAGGAAATGTACTATAACATAGGAAGCAAAATATAAGGCTGAAAACCACCTGTAAGCTAATTAACGGCAATAGTGACAATGAATACAAAGCACGGTGATTATGAGAATATACTTGCCATTTAAGTCAATGAGATTTTGCTGTACATTGAAGCAGTGCTCACTGATGTAGGTTCATACAAGGAAAAAAGTTGATTTAATCGACATTTATGTTCCCGAGCATGAGATTTTTTATAATATTATTGTATTGTTTGTGTAGGTACATGTACATTTAACCATGTAAGTCAGTGTACCTAGTACCTGCTGCCTGTATCTGGCTTATTGTTGTATTATTATGTAGCATGAGAGAAGAATTCTTTTTGCTTTAATAGATCGTATGGTTACTTAAACACGTTTAAGCTAAAGGAACTGTGTATACATATGTATTATCGTATGCCTAGCCTAGTTTGAATATGAACATAACTGACGATATTAAATATCCTCTGCGAATCCATTTAGGGTTTGGCATGTGCCAACTGAACTTACATAAATAATTCCTCCTTATTGTCCACTTCCTATTTTTTATGGGTCATTCGAAGATTTATTGAGTTGTCGCTGAATTACATTTGGAGTAGAGCCGCTTGTGAGTGATGGCTCGTTCGTAGACACCTTTATACTTGGCAAATAGATGATAAATTCGAACCACTGTCATAACATCAAATTTTACTTAATTGCACGTAGAATTAATTGTATAGCTTATAGTGCCTACACAGAAAGTGAAGACTTCCAACTAGGAATTTAAAATAAGCACACTTATGCTAATGACATTATAAGGTAGACATATCCACTCAATTATGTTTTGTGTATAAGCAAAATGGTTTGTAATAAGAGATAATTAGAAAATGTATGCTGTCTGTTTTGTCGTGTGCTCAAGTGAGTCTGTAGTGAATGGCTTGGCCACTCTACTCATCCAAAAACAAGTTCCGATTTCTTTTTATTGATCATTGTGATGGGTTTGATGGACAGCTAGATAAGACGGAAATGAATTGTATGCAATCAAATAATATGATTATTGCATGTAGGTACACCTATTTCGTGAACACACACAGAGACTCGGCAAAGAATAGACTACTTATCTCCAGATGTAATTCAACAATCAAATAGCAAAAATAATACATTCACTTTGCATAATTATACTAATATGTTTGTAACTAGGTTTGATTTAACTATCTGTATCTGTAACTTCTCTTGGCAGGTCAGCAATTTCTTGTTTACTATTTACTTGGGATTGCCTATTTATTGTCGTTAAGTAATGCGATTGCCAGTGCTCTTTCAAAAAGTAGACTACACCGCACTTGCACTATTAATTCAGAGTGATTACACTTTACAAGTCATTAAGATACTTTAGCAGGTTGCATATGTGTGACTTCACGGCTACAGCTAATTAATCAACGCACTGTATACACACAGTCCGCATTCGCCGCATTCCAAGATGCACTCATTAGCTATGCATCTAGGCACAGTGCAACTTTTCATTTGTACCTAGAATATTAGCTATTATGATATATGTACCTAATTTAGCTTGCGGGGGATGCGGTTTCATTCTGATAATTAATGCTAATTAGTAGGAAGCTTCTTTATTTTTTATAGAATTGGGTATTTCCTATCAGCAGACCTCAATCTTTGATTATGGCACAAGAAAATGAGTACAGAGCACAGATTACAGAATTAAATGCAATAATTGATCTCATTTACTCATTTATAAAAATATACCGTTCCATCAATCAATACTATTTAGCAACCACAGATTTCATTATACTTATGTGTAGCAGTGTATCATATAATAGTAATCGATCGTCTTGCTCTTTGTGTCAGAAATTCTGTAGAATCTAGTCAATAGTTTCATGACCGATGTCTGCATTCCATTTATTTTAATATTGCTATAAAATAGTACATTATTGTACTTATTTACAGGAAAAACAAGACTTTCAAAACAAAAGTATTTGGCATAATTTACATACCTCCGATTCCTTGAATTGCAATGAATTTATCTTTTGCATGACTAATTGACAATTAGATTGGCACTTAAAGATACGCTTACATTGGACTGCAACAATTACTTAAATACTGTACATCCGATTCCTTGAATTGCAATGAATTTATCTTTTGCATGACTAATTGACAATTAGATTGGCACTTAAAGATACGCTTACATTGGACTGCAACAATTACTTAAATACTGCTTGTGTGATCCAGTTTTGATAAGGAAAATCTGATGAAGCTCTGTGCACAAGAATAAAGTTGTCAAGGTCCAGAAAAGCCATTATTATTGCTGAACTGTAGATTACTACCGTCATTACTTATTTACGATGTGGGCAAATAACAACCATCTCAAGTTCACGCATAGCATTCATGAACTAATCATCATGAATAAGAACTGAGCTTTGTAAGAAGAGTGAATGATTTCCATAATTTATGTACAGAGTAATAACGAAAAAATGAGGAGATCAAATAAACATCTAGAATATACAGGTTAAGAAATAGCAAGAGTTGCTAATAGGAGGATAGTAGAGAGGCGAAAAGTAAATTATTACGTGAACAGTAATAGCATTGTTCATTGCCAATCGACTCAAGGTGCGTGAAATACAAGATGATGAAAACGATAAGAGAAGCTTTGATACAGTGCAGTGGAGTTGCAGTTTATATGGCAGATTAACAACATAATTCCATACACTTACTGTCTAGTGTTGTAAAATTTACGTATCGTCAATTCTACTTGCACTTGTAAGCACTATTTTGGTTTTGACACTAAAATGTACTACCCATTTGCATGCAGCTAAATTAACATATCTAAGTGCAATTTGATTACATAAGTCAGAACGTATGATTTTCTAATTATTATACTAAGATAGAATGCTAACCCTTGAACTCATTGCCATTTCTGTTTACATGTCAGGGAGTTGTAGCTATAAGGTATATGTATACTACCGCACATTACGCAAAAGATAAGAAACATCTTATAGAAAGAGAAAAAATACATCTAAATACACTTTGTAGTTAAACAACTAAGGAAATCAGTTACTAAACTGTGTCAGTTAGCAATTGATATAAATAAACATGTTAAGTTATCTCGAAAAAGTTCACCTGTTACATTTTCTAGCTGATAAATAGTCGATTATTTTAAACTAATTAGTACTAATTACTCAAGGAATTACAGCAGTTTACATAATTTGGAATATTTACATCGATAAAAGACTAATTACGGATTTTTTACTCTTACGCAGCTAGATTATTTTAAACTAATTAGTACTAATTACTCAAGGAATTACAGCAGTTTACATAATTTGGAATATTTACATCGATAAAAGACTAATTACGGATTTTTTACTCTTACGCAGATATTTATGGCTACATGATGGATGTGGAAATACGCACAGCGTCAGCTCTACCCCCACATGGGCGTTACAGTCTTTCGCCGTCTCGAATTATCAATATCGCTCCAACACCAAAACGAACGCAAGATACTACAATTCGGGACAAAGCAAAGCTCCTTCAATTGGCTGAAAGGATCCAGACAAAGAAATCTTCAACGAGTAGCACTCACGAGTTACGGAGCACAAAGTTTCAGGACTGCTCCTTCTTCAAAAAATGTGTTACGAAGACACAGCACTAATGTCAATGGAAATAATAATGAGAGTGAGCGCCTGTTTGCAAAAAAGACCCCAACGATAGGAAATGCTCCTCCTCCAGTCAAGAGTTCTAGTAAAAATCCAAAGTTTTATGCAAGTTTCTCAACAAAGAACTCAAGTAGTAAGAAAATCAGCAAATCTCTCATTGACAGTGACCCAGCAAAGACAAATATCGAACATTTGGTAAATTATAAAGCGACACCTGTCAATTCTACAAATCCTCCGAAAGTTGACAGTAACAGTACTGAACAATGTGACAACAATGGCGGTTTATCTAGTTTTATGACGCCACTGAAAGCCCTACATGCTAGTTTTCATGACAGAGCAAAATTAGCTAGTGCTTTTAGCCCACGAAATAAATTGTTTTCACAACGGGAGAAAACTCCTAAAGTGATAACGCTAACCCCAGTTGTGCCTGATGGGAAGAACTACAAATACTCCGGTGTGACAAATGGCTTTTCTACCCCAGAGATAAGTCAGGAAGTATGTGACAACAATAAAAATGCTTTTATTAATGACAGTTTGAATGAAGATCGAAGTTTGAGTCCGGATTTTCTGGATTACTACGGAAATTCAAATTCTGCTTGTGATACTCCGAATGTTCTTCAGAATTTGCACGAGAATGGAAGAAGCTCATCAAGGATTCTGAGCACAACTCCAGATATTTTAGGGGATTGCTTAGAGTACGAGTATGATTCTAAATTCATCATTGAAACTAACAATAACAATGAAATAGAAGACTATGCTAATAGTGAGAATGAAGAGTTAAAAGGGAGCTATGAAAATTTGGAACCTGGGAAAATCGGTCCGACACAAATCTACCCTGAAGTCAAATCGACAAGATCTAAGGACAAAGCGAGGACAGCGAACTCCAAGAAGAATGAATATAACTTCACGGTAGAAATATCTGGGAATAATGAGGTGCAGATATCGAGACCACAATCCACGTTACGGACTGCCGGAAGTTCCACTTGGCTCCCTACCAATAACCAGCATCAAGATGTGACGGCGACGAGGAACAGCAATCCTTATTTATTGGCTCCAAAGAATAATAATTTTGTGGTGGTGGTTCCTAGTTTGGGTGTTTGTCCTACGTCTGCCTATGCCTGCGAGAAAAGTGAAACGGATGGGCGATTTCGACAAGAAAACGACGACTTCTTAAAGCTGTCAGAAATGGATGGGAACTGTCCGAAGAACTCTTCAGCATTTTCTCATGTTTTTAATGATTTAAAATCGAATGGAAGGGAAACCTGTTCGTCTGTATATGTCAAACCAACTCCTTCTAACAACAACGATGACTATGGGATAGAGTATGAATATTCTGACTACAGACAACCATGTGAAAACTCTTGGGATGGCAATGACAGTAGCAGTGATTATGCCGGCAACCTTAAGTCTGCAGCAAGGAAACTATTAGTGCTCCAACACAATCCTGCCTTGGAACAAACTATCAAGAGTAGGAACACTGGCACTACCAATTTTCCAGACCATCAGCACCAATCCAGAAGTTTTCGCTATTCTGAGGGAAGGGATGGGGGAAAATTTCCTAAACACTGGCCAGCTATGGACAAGTTTGAGAGGAAACGCTCAAGCTCCTTGCCAAAGTCATTTATGTCTATTAAGAATGGAGTCAGATGCGCGCTGCCAAGGTTAGCATTTATTTTTGCAAGTTAAACATATGCGAACATTTATAATTATACTGTTCCAAATTTCCAAAACCTTCAACTAGCTAGTTTTATGGGAACCGATCTCAGATTTCTTGTTGTTTAAATAACTTTTTATATCCCGGTTCGTATTGAACGTAATTATTGAGTAAATAATGTGTTAAACTTGTATTATAATTAACATGGTTCGTTATATAATAATACATGTGTCCTTTGAGAACGCTTTAATACTTTAATACACTGCAAAATTCACATGAATCTCAGAAGACCATACAATTGGTTATGCAATTTAATGTTTAAGGAAATTGTAGTTAAAGGTAAAACAACAATAATAATAAATAAGGTTGTGTTAATGTTATAACAATACACATGATTACCGTCTGTACTTACAATTCTTATGGCAAAACAATCCCGAAGGTAAAAAAGTAAACTCCATAGTGGGCTACTGTTGACTATTGTACAAAAGGAAAACTTGGAATGAAATGTTTAAAGAGCAATTGCCTTAAATTGAGTTCCCTTACGACTTAACCTACAGAAAGCAGATATAGAGGATAGACGGGTTACCAGGCCGGTCACGCACACAACAAAATAAACCAGACTTTTTTTTATAATAAACTGCAAGTGCATTAGCCCACGTTCGAGCTCTTGACTGTGGGATTATTTTCTTTCCAAGCAAAAACATTTTTCTTACTGTGTTAGCAGGATAGGAAGGATGGGATGCTTTCAGGATTATGTTATCCTTGTGTAATGTCTTATGTAGACACATAGAAATGAAATTGTTGTAAAACACAATCGCATATATAGAGCTATTACAATTAAGCTTAGGAGTATGTCAGTGACATTAAAACTTGGTGTTGAAAGAGTTTCCTAGAAAAACATAAAATATAGACGTGATATTAAATCTATCTATGCTAGTTATGCTAACAATGTTATGATTAATGTTATTGTTCTTATGAATGCTATAAGCAGATGTCCGTATCCATTATAGTGCAGAATTATATAATCATTATTACTCTTATGCCATACCTTATCATATGCCATTTTTCTCTTAAAGTTCAGATCAGATGGCGATATAGGAGACTGACAATTCTATTCAAGCAAGGCACATAGTACACACACACAGTGGATCTCACATTATAACAGGATTCTATTTATTTATTCACCTCGATGTATATAATTGCTTTGCCTTATATACTTAAGTTGTCATGTCTTACTTTAGTTATGAATGACTTGAGACAACGTATATGTACTATATTATAGGTAAGTACGCATATTTCAGTCAGTCAGTAGATAGAACATATAACGTACGGCAAATGTAAAATCATATTTTATTCAAAACTATGTAAATTCCCTGACCATTAAACCGTAAGACAAGTAAACAGTAATATTACTATAACAGTTATATTATGTGTAGTACCTTCGAATCTATGAAAATCCTTTGTATCTGCAATGAGATTCTGCTGTTGTGGGATTCTATTTACATAATATTATCTTCGTTTGTAATTTATAATGTCAGTGCTATGATGAATATGTGCAGTATTATCGCACATCCGTATCATTATCTATTATGCAGTTTAAAGTTATTGAGTTCGAACTACAAGTCCCGTTCGTATTGCAATTACAATAACCATATGAGTACGTAATATGTACGAGTATAGTAATATATCTTGTTACTGGATATGCGTATATGCAGTACAGTATTATAATTTGTATACCATCATAATTTGCTCATTTAAGTTTGTCTGCATATGCCTTCCTGGTTTTACTAATTTAACTACGTTTGCACAGTTCCTTTTCATATTTTTATTTTGCTATTGTTCATTGTAGGGTAAACGAATGCGTAACTAATCTACTCGTAGGTTATATTATTACTCTTTGGGCATCAATTAAATGGGTAGGTGCATGGTGCATGCATATTATACAATGCATGCAGTACAATTGAAGGCAATAATTAGTAAGGAGAAGGAGTACGGAGTAATAACAGCAAAATATTTCCGATTGCCATTTTCTGAATTTATCGGGTAGCATAATTGATGAGTTCCTTAGGGTCCTTCATTTTGAAAAGTTTGTAGTATTTTTACCAAATAAGCAGTGTGGAAACCGTTCACGCATGATGTAAATCTGTTCAATCAGGAACATACTTAGAGTCATAAAAATGTGTAAGAGACTCATCAATATACACACTTAATATGGCAAAGAGAGTTAAGAGACTTGAGATTTCATAGTAAAGTGGGTATCACGATACACCAAGTGTTACCAGTTACCAGTTATTATGCTGTGTATTTTTGGGTGAAGAAGGAAGAACGGTTTAAACTACGGTAGCCGTACCTGAACGGCAATAAACAGAACTAGTAGTGGCTCTCTACTTTTTCTGACAATTTTGTTATTGTAATGGTGTACAATGGGCAGTGAATAATAACAATGGGTAGTAATACCTAGCAGTTGAATAGTTGTTAGTTGGTCATACATATGTAGAAACAGGTGAAGCTGCTATTTATTTTTACGTTTGTGTCAGTAGTTTCTAAAATTTATTTTTCTATTGGAGAAGAAAGGTAAAGAGAGTCAGATAATTCTTAGAAAATTGGCAGATGTTCTATAAGTAATTTCACATAAAATGATGTATACGAGTCGGTAGTCATGTCATGTCATCATAATATCTTTGAGTGTAACCTAAAAGTCTGCAAGAAGGAATGTTCTCTAGTATTCATCACTCTCATCTCTACAGGACGTCCGCTTTTTACGATATTTTTATATCCAAGTTTTACACTATTACTCATATTGTTACATACTAGGTACATTCTTAGCAGGCAAGTAATGTCTTTCACGCTCATGGTGGCATAATACTACGGGACAGAGAGAGGGTGAGAAAATAGCTTGTTATCTTAAACTACCTTTTGATTAGTTACGTGTTCGGATGAAATTGATACAATGTACCTACTATATCTGCGGCATCTTCACATTCCATTCTCTATCCCTATCTACATTTACAATTTTAGAGAATGAAATGCCACGCTCATTATGATCCACTCATTTAATTCAGTTAGAAATCTTCGTAGCGGATTTAGTACT